>DF241168.1:0-87155 GCA_000507305.1 Breviolum minutum Mf 1.05b.01
TGGTCAGACTTGAAGGTTTCGTTAATAAGTTGGTTTATTTCACCCATTTACAGGACTTAAACACCAACAAGGATTACAATCCATTTCCTACCGATCGCTATAACAAGTACCAGCAGGACATCCTATACAGCAAATACCCTTTCTCCCATAATCATGGTTCAATGGAAAATTACCCTGAAAGGAAACTAATATGCGAGATACACCAATTTTCCCACTAAACCATGATTATGGGAGGAAGGGTAACCAAGGTTTTGTCCCCTGTTCGTTTTTTGTAAGTTTTGATCAACCTAGATCCAATGCGACCAACCGGATCCCAACAAAATCTGGGCAATTTAGTATAAATCCTGAATCCTTAACCTGAATGTTTCGGCCATTTTGGGTAAAATTCCCTTATACTCAACTATCTAAACTACCTTTTTGGGGTGACTCCTGACTACTCGGAGGGAGTTTGGTCGCTTTATAAATGCAAACCCAATCAAAATCCAATGCGACCAAGAGACCCCGAGATGTGCAAAGCGACTTTATCCGCCACCGTCAACTCCCTGGAGAGTCAACCGTTGGACTTTTCCCCGTCTTTTTTTTTTGAAGTCCGGTTGGTCAGGTGGGTTTTACGAGGCGTTTTTGATGTCGTTTTTCATAGGTTGGTGGGATTTGGTGGGTTTACGAGTTTCACCATTTTTCCATGGTGAAACTCATCATTGAAAATGAGAGAAAACATGTGTTGGAGGTTGCGTCCTTTCATGAAATTTGAGGTGAGTTTCAATCTGTGCAGGGAAGAAATGTTCGCATTCCATCAAGCATTTACCGGTGAGGCGCCGGAGTACCTCGCCAATGGCTATTGATCGGAGGCCACCTTTGAAATTCATTCACGCCGATGGCTCCTCAGCCAAACTCTTCTGGGTTGCGCTGCGCTGTAGGAATCCCTTCTTTTGTACAACCCACATCTGGCTCGTGCTCGTGCTGAAAAACTGCGACCAGTTGTCGAGAAATTCATTCACGCCGATTGGGTACACTTCGCTGATTGCATCCACGTCGTCGGCACGATTCACCGACCGCAATGTGGCCACAAGATAGTCGTGTTGCTCAATCTGCGCCACCTTCTGATGCCTCCACTTCACTTCAAGAAACGCGCTGTTGTCGCCCTTCCATTGTGCTGCATACACACGTTGGGTATCTTTTGGCAGATATGCAACGTAGCCAGCATTTTTTCAGCTTCTCAGGGACTTTTCCAGGTGGAGGTCGTCGATTTCGCTACGCATGTAGCATGACGTACCTTCCAAATCCTTCAATACGTGCCACTGGCTGCTCGTGATCTTCTTCACGAAGACAACTGCTTTCTTGACCCACACCTGTGCTTTCTTCGTCTGCACCATGCGATCCATGAAAGCAATCAGCCTGTCTTACATTTACTTGATTTTGTTGGTAAACTGGAAAGCCATGGATTCGATGGGTATGTTTTTGTTTGTTATTGGGGGGTCCTTTCCAATCATTTTGGAGATTCCTAAATTTGGAAACATCCCCATGCCCATGCCTTGGCTATGCAATCAGCGGTGATTCTTTTTGATTTTTTTTGTCTCAGTCATTTGGGACCATGGAAGAACATGTTCAAACTTTATCTTTTCTACAAACTACTGTTGATGGAACACATCCTGCACCAGTTGATATGGTAAATATCTCATGATTTACAGGGTCTAAAAAACATGCCAGGTGGTTGTTTCGGATCTCTGAACCATCAACAGACTTGTTCCCTAAAGATCCTGGCCCATCTTCTGCGAATAGACTCATGGAACCTGACATGACTGGATGCCTAACCGGGTTCATCCCCCGCAAAAACCATACACTCCGGGAGCAACTACCATAGCTGGCTGGATCATGAACCCTTTGAGATTCGTATTTCCTATTGAACATGAGGAAATTCCAGCCAGATATGTTCATTTACTGCAGGCTATTTTGTAGGTAGGCCTTCTTTGGCTGGGTGAAATGGAAGGTTCAACAACTGTGAGGCAGATGAAAGATCAAGAAATCGGAAAATCTGATCCCAAATTCCAACTATCCAACTGTGATTTTTGAGGATTCTGGGGTTCTAAAATGCTCCTCATTGAGGAAAAGACATCATTCCTGGCTCCCCATGAACAAAGGGCCGGGTTGCTTGTTTGAGAGCAAGCAATAGGAGATGACATCCGGACCAAGTTGTGTGGGGATTTTGTTTTAATTCCGCTTATACAAATATCTCAGCCACAAAAAAAAATCCGGCCTTACTTTCCATTGAATACTGGTTGTTTGATGACGGGATCCTGATATTTCATGGTTCATGAAATATAATCACCACAAAACTGTAGATAGTATTTCATCCCCGCAAAAATACCCTACACAACCAGGGTGTTTTTTGGCTTGTACAACATCTTCTGGTTGGTGGTTTCCAACCCCTTTGAAAAAATATGAGTGAAATTGGATCATTTCCCCAAGTATGGGATGAAAATAAAAAATATTTGAAACCACCATTTAGATAATCCCCACTAACAACTGGGCAGCTTTTCATCCCTTATAATGTAAAGCAACCGGACCATGTTGGAGGAAAAAGAATACACCTACCAGTAGTTTCCCATTTTCAACCACCTAGTCTTACAACAAAACTGAAAACGTTGTTTTCCACGTGACGCTGGAACTCCCCCCATTTTTTTCTTCACCACCTTGGACTCTCCGTCTTGGATCCAGTCTCACCCGGAAACATCTCCTGGCGCAAGCCCACATCTTGCAGGGGATGACATTCCGCAATGAGTTTCCCCGTTTTTTTTGGGCACCAAAAAAACAGGCAGTTAGTTCAGTCACAATTGCGAAGACAAACCTCAAGTGTTTACATGTTGTTTGTTGGCAGTTTGGCAGTTTGGAATCTGATTCTGCAGATAGTTCACCAACAAGATTCAGAATAACCCCATGGAAGTCCAACCACCATTCTTTATATGTTGGCGTTTGAACCACCATCTTTCATAGTAAGGGTTTATCATCATCCAAAAGGAACAACTTAGCGGTTAAGAACTGCATAGGCTTTCGCAAGGAGGTGTCACTTGCGATTCCTCCCTAGAGGATGGCTTTAACATCTTTAACTTTCAAGGCTAGGGGGTGTTCTTGTCATCATATTTCAACATATGGATGTTCAAAAAAAACGGACCCCAAATATTTATACTCCTAGGAACTAACATACCTCCATCCCAAGACACCTTTGAAGATGATTTTCCTTTTCCCCAGGTGGGGTAAGTTAGTTCCCTAGAGGGTAAGGGGCCTTGACCCCGTCCAAAGAATTGTTGGCCAATCACAAGATCAAAACATCGCATTCGGTCAATATGAGATTCGGACAAAAAAAATCCCACCGCACCAGATGTGACATAAAAAACCTCCCTAAGAATCATGGGATCTCAAAAACTGGTGGGAACTGTAGATCCAAAAGAACCCTGAAAATTCAAACCCTTCTATAGGAGAGTCCAATGATTCTTATGTCAATCAAAATCATGTCTGATATTTACCATATCATATATCAACTTCACCAACAATTTCAAAAAACCATGACTAAACTATAGATATACTAAGTGGTTTCAACCCAACCCCTTTTCAAAGATATATACTCTTCAAATCTGGATCCATTTCACCACAAAAACCGGGGAAATGCAACTCCACCACCCAGCCGCCTCCGTCGCGCCGCTGCTGTCGGAGCCCGCACGTCCGCCAGCAAAACCCAGCCCTTTTTTGGAGCGGCGATCACCGGTGAAGGCAGCGTAGGATTGGATCATCCCCAAGATATCCCTAAGGTGGTGATCGGATCAACCCCCCATTTATTACACAAAATGAAGATCGGCTATTTTTTCGAAACGGAACCACAACCCCTTGAAAACTTATGATCACCACAGGTTGCTAAGTACATACTAGCTGGGATGATCCTCCAAGTAATGGGGGACTACCTTCCTGTAAACTAACCTGGCTGGCTGGAAATATGCCCATTTTATGGTAGGAAATTGAATACATCTTCAATCCATGTCTCATTTTCCAGCCAGCTATGTTAGTTTACCAGGGTCTGTCCCGAAACTTGTTGAAGGTTACACAATTTCAAAGTGCATTACGAGATATTACGAGCATTACCCTGAAATTTGTAAAATTGGGCCCTTAAAAATCGTATGGGGTCCAACCCCATCAATTTTCCATGTGCAAAATTGCAGTTAGTTTCAGGGAGAGTATCAAAAATCATCACATTTTTATCACATGTCGTCCAAATGTCCGCTTCAAATCCATATTTTCAACCATGTTTGGTCCCCCAACATATTTTGGTTAACTGTTACGGCCAGGAGCCGACGTTTGCCCGCGGCTGCAACGCTACTAGTTTCGGGATGTGGCAAATGTAGTGTAAATATCGGTATTTCAGTGTCCTTACCGGTATATGTACCGCAGTAGCGGCCGACCCGTTTTTTGGGATTTCTGGGGCCGTTTCGTGTGTTTTACAATACAAAACTGTCGCCGCAAATCTCAAGATTTTGTGTTCTCATGATGATGTGGTGCAAATCCCTTGTAAATAATGCTATTTTAGTGACCCTAAAACCAAAACCCTAAAAGTAAACCCTGAAGCCAAACACCCTAAAACACAAACCCTAAAACTAAACCCTAAATCACAAACACTAAAACACAAACCCTACAGCCAAAACCCTGAAACCAAAACCCTAAAACCAAACACTAAAACTAAACCCTAAAACCAAAACCCTAAAACTAAACCCTAAATCACAAACACTAAAACACAAACCCTACAGCCAAAACCCTGAAACCAAAACCCTAAAACCAAACACTAAAACTAAACCCTAAAACCAAAACCGTAAAACGAAACCCTAAAACTAAACCATCTGTTGGTAAGATACCCAATAGTTGGTTGGTAAGATACCCACTAGTTGGTTGGTAAGAAACCCAATGGTTGGTGGATGGGCGAACCCTAGCGCCTGGCGCAACTGTTACCCCCTTCTCCCACAATCATGGAAGTGGAAAATGGGGGGCCATTTTAAGATTACTTTAGTCTCCAAGTTTCCCACCATGATGATGGGAGGAAGGGTAATCCCGGTGGACATCATCTGTAACAATGCCAGACTCTAGTAGAAACCATTGCTTGCGCTGTCTGCTCAGTGACACAGCTGTGCATATCCATCCAGATTTTCTTCCAATTGTCTTTGTCAAAGCGCAGTTTTTAGCCACATTTTTTGCTTGAAAGATGAACAATAGCTCTTTCTTCTTCCGCAAGGTAACATTTCTGGTGTGTAAAACGCATAGGATCCATTTAATGGTTTATTCACCTATCATCAAGTTCATTTTTGCGGCAAATGTAGGTAAATATACCAGTCCCATGGATCCTAAGGGAAAGTCTTTGAAAAAAAAGGGACCAACAATCTTGGCTCCTGCCCATTCCCGGGTTCCCACTGGATTTTCCAGTAGGCCTATCGCCTTAGGTTTCATAAATACCTTATCAAACAACAGGTGGATGCTTTTTGCCAGGGTTTGTGGATGGTTCAATGGTGATAGGATCAATGGTTAGTATATCCCGTTTATATAACCCATATATGGGGATATATATATATAAATGATCAAATAAACCATATATAAACCATGTAAACCATCTAAACCATATATACCATTTGATCAAAGGGCTATTTGACCTATTTGGTAAATGATTAGTATATTGGGGGTATAACTACCACTGATCTCACCTTTCATCCGGGACTTCTGATTAAGTGTGATTGCTGGGACCCAGTGTGAACCAAGTTTTTGGGCAACCCCAAAATAGATATCAATGTGAAATTCCCATGGTGTAGCAGTGTAACCTCTGGTAAACTACTAATAACAGTGGGAAAGTCAACCAGTTAGCCAGTATGCCGCCAGAAAATAAGGTTGATTTTCCAGCCAGCGATGTTCATTTACAGGAGTGTGTAATCAATGTAATTATAATCATATAACTATAAAGAATATCCCGCCCCTGGCTCCTCCATGATCATCCCCATCACCATCACCTTTCCCCAAAACCGCCTGGTGGTGGGAAAATGATCTGCGACGACTCCTTGTCACAAGACTTCCTGATCTGCGACGATCGGACCGGATGGACTCCCTGAAACTAAGAGCCCTAAGAATCAGCGACTGGACCCTCCTACGGAGGGGTGAAACACCCTGTAGCAGTGTGCTTTTGGATCTCCAGTTTCCCACATTAAACCACCAGCGACTTGAGATCTGATTAGGGAGCAAAAGCACGTGATTGATGTACCTGATAATTGATGCTTGGAAGATTTCCTCTCCTTTTTTCAGGTGCATTTTGTGGGTTTACGAGTTTCACCATTTTTTATTACGTAGGGTTTATCATCATCCAAAAGTAAGTTCACCACCATTTCTTTAAAAGGTGGCAACAACGACTTCCAGGGTATAAGTCGAATCAAATCAAATACTCCCTGGTAAAAAACACTGGTCCAAATTTTTGGGAGATTTTCCAAAGGAGAAAAAAACATGGTTTTTCCACCAGCGGCCACACAGGAGGCGGGGCCCAATGTCACCCAGTTAAGGGCTGAAATTAACGCAGAGACGGGAGGAAACGGTTGATGCTGAAAAGAAATCTGGCGAGAAAATCACCTGGGATGGTCCTAAAACCTTGTAAATAACGGGATAAAAGTACCAACCTCAACATGAACATACATGAACGTGTAGCAAACCTGATGTTTGAGGTGATTTGCCTAGATATTTCTAACGTGAGAGGGGCCATTCACGTTTTTTGTTCCTATGAATCCAACTCCCATTTCAAACCAAATGCTTGGATGTCCCAAGAAGTTAGTAAATGGTTTGTAACTGGGTTGTAAAATATTATGAATAGGGCATATTGCAGTTATTGCCCCCGTACTAACGTTTTGCTAACTTCCTGAAGCATCCAAGTAGGATTTTTGAGGGTTTCCAATCACGTTCCTACAAAACTGGATCTTTGAGGGTCAGGAAATATATGGGAAATATGGGCATATACAGCTTCACAAAAGTCATAACTGGCATCCACCGCCAGTAAGAGTCAGCACCAGGATGATTACCCTTTCTAAAACTAATATCTCGCCCCTGAACATAGGCCATCCCCAAAAGGAACCAAATAATCATCACCGAGTTGGTGGGTTCAACCCATTTGAAAAATACTATAGTCAAATTGTGAATCTTCACCAAATAGGGGTGGAAATAAACACAATTTGAAACCACTACCAAGATCATTTTTCAGGGGTAGCAACGAGCTGTTAGTTTTTCAGGGAGGATATATTTCTTTTAGGCTCGCAATTCTTCCCACCAAAACCTTCACTTGGACCATGATTGAGGGTCTGAGGGCTAAATCCAAGGGGTGGATCAATGGTGTTCGGATCCATGGGGTATTTCACCTACTTATTTATGGGATATACTCGGTGTTATAACTCACTGATCCTAAGCTTTGACCCAGTATATCATCAGTATATCCCATATGTAAGTAAGTGAAATAACCCATTCCCTTGGACCCCGAAACCATGAAAAATGAAGGTGTTCATCCCTAAAATATGGGTTATACCGCCTAAAAATGATGGTTGTGGGTTCCCATGGTTGATCCTAACTTCCAACCAAACATCCAAGTAGTTTTGAACCCAACTCCATGAAATCTTTTTTTCTCCACATGAGTTCCTGAGTTCCCGGGATTTTTTTCATCCCAGTGATCCCGGTTCTAAGAGATGGGCCCAACAACAAAACAGTCCAAAAAGGGAAAGAACTCCACTTTGTAGTGGGTTATAACCCCAGGTTAAGCCATTTCTATATGGTTGTTTCCTAAAAATGGTGGGTTTCCCCAACTGGCCCATGGGTTGTTTCCTTACTAAAAATGATCATCATTTTTGGGGGTGTGAAATGGGGGTTGTACTATACCACCATTTTAGGAAACCCCGCCATATATAGCCGTTACAACTCTATCTGGGTGTTTCCAAAAATAGGGAGAACACCCCCAAAATGGATGGTGAAAATAATGGAAAACCCTATTAATCCATGGATGATTTGGGGGGAAAACCCCACTATTTTCGGAAACAACCCCATCTATAACTAGGTAAAGGGGCCAACCTCGTGTCCGAGGCAAAAAATTTCGCTTTTCGGCCTTCAAAAATCCAAGTTTCTCCAGCGCCAAAGGCGCCAAACGCGTGAAGGGGATGCTGGGAATGTTCATCATGTAACCATCAGCCATTTTTCGTTGTTGGTAGCCTGCCAGAAAGAAAAAACATAAAACGCCAAGGACACTAGGTGAAGGTTGGGTCAGTACCAAAAAAAATTGGTTGGAAATGGAAATATGATCATTTTTTCGAATAGGAAATACATCTTCAATCAGGGTCCCCATTTTCCAGCTATGTTAGTTCACCAGAGTGTACTTTTTTTTTGGGGGGGGTTGATAAACAAAAAGCTTACCCTCCGTGAAACTAAGAGCGAGTTTGACCCTGAAAATAGGCTGAAACCCAATCGATTTCTAAGAATGGGCGACTCAACCAAGATCAATGGGATCGTGGGTTTTCGGGTAATCCACGATCGTCAGTTCAAATCATTTTGTGGCTTTTGAGGCCCTCAAATCTCAAACAAGAAATCCTACCAAAACGAACTATGCTTTCAAGAAATTTCTGTCACACCGAATCTTGAGGCAAGATTAAAAGCATTTGAAGCACCCACGTTTTTGCATCTTCAAAACATCCTCTGAATCATGGGATCTTCAAACTGGTGGGAACTGGAGATCTTAAAGAACCCTGCCAAAAAAAACAGACTAGTCAAACATTCACCCCTCCTTTTTTGGAGGGTCCCAGCTCGCTCCGCGGGCCTAACTTAGGGCAGCCCTCAACAAAAATCATTTTTTGGTGTTTCCAAAAATAGGGAGAAACAACCCCAAAATTGGATGGTGTATTTCATGGAAACCCCTATTAATCCATGGATGATTTGGGAGGAAAACCCATAATTTTTCGGAAACACCCTAATATCAATCATATCAACATCCACCACCCAAAAAACCCAACAAAACCATCAACAGCTGTTTCTGGTTCCCTTAATAGGTGGTAGGTGATATATAATCACCCAATAAGCAATATATAAGTGGTATATACTGCCAATTGGGGACTTATATATCACCTACCACCTATTAAGGGAACCAGGAAACTCCATTGAAACCATGCCCTTTCCCCCCCAAACAAAAAAATCTGTCACCTTCAGAGCTGTGAAGGTCCGATGATTGAGGCACAATGTTGCTTCCGGAAAGCAGCGGAAGAAAACTCCAGGGAATCTGGGGTTCCGAAGGGTGTTTTTTCCGAGGCAAAATTGCGCGCCGTTTAAAAAAAAACAACCCGCAGAACCAATATAGAAATGGCAGCGGAACATTTTGTTGATTTTTGTTGTGGCTGTGTGTTTTTTTTTTTCGCGGAGGTTGTGAAAACGGATGAAGAAAAAACAAGGTGTTTGCCCAAAAGACACTGTTGGACAAGGGCAACTACTAGGACGTCCCAGGAAACTGTTAAATATGTTAAATGGTTAGTAAAAGGGTTATAACTTTATAACCTACTCATAAATGGGATATACTGGGGTTATAACCCGCTTATTAAGCTTTTGCTAACTTCCAACGGGACATCCAAGGAGATGTCTGTTCTTGCGGTGCCTCTGGTGCACCAATCTGATGAAATTTTGAAACCCAAATCATCACCCATGACGGATCCATGCATCCATGAAGAGTTGATCTTTATGGTAGATGAGGGTAAATATACCATCATAGATCCTATGGGTCATAGAACAGAAGAAGCTTTGCTGGTCTTTTCACTAGCTCAACATGGAAATTGCTGGAAATTGCATGGCTTGGATGTTTTTTTTTTTGGACTTAGATTTGCTTGGACAGAGTGAACAGTGACCCACAAATTTTCTCCCCAATGGTGGGAATTTTCATGCTGATGAATCCCAATTGGCATCGGATCCGTTAAAAAAAAACTCACCTTAAACACTCTGAAGTTAAAATGGAATCAGGTTGAAATGGATTCTAACTACCATTGGGATCAGTTGAACTTGGGAAAAAAAGCCATGATGGCCCTTGGTTTTTGGTTCCAAATGGAATCAGGTTTGGTACCCACTTTCGAGATTTATTTCGAAGCCATGCGGATCAAGAAAAATCTCTTCATGAGTCCAGTTTGTGAGATGTTTTAAACGCCCGGGAGAAAGTATACAAAAAGTCCCATGGATCCGTCATGGGATATCGGATATATGGGGGTTTCCTAAAATGGTGGTACCCCCAAAACACCCCAAAATCATCATTTTTAGTAAATTTTTAGTAGGAAAACCCATGGTTGTTGGGTAACCATTTTAGGAAGCAACCATATAGTTATATACAATCCGTTTACACCCGCCATGTCCTTAGAACAACTCAGTTTCCCCCAAAAAACAAGACATAGGATTTGAGGCCCCGCACGGATTGTAATCAATAATCCTACAGCGGAAGGGAAACAGGACAGAAGAGAAACTGATGTACTGTGAAATTGGTGTGGTAATTATTCCAAAAGAAAATGGGTAGTTTAATTTGTATATCACCGCACATAGATCATTTATGAATCACTTCGACATACTTGGGTGTGTCTCAAAACAAGGACCCCTTTTCCCCAATAGCAACGCACACATTGATTTCCTACTGAACTTTCTACGAATTTCCATCGTATATGTGGAGTTACTTCACCCTATGTGTAAATGAATTCTAGCTGGTGACGGGGCCCATCTTGCAGGGATAGCTGTGAAAAAAATGACTCCCCAGAACACGAATCTGAACCAGGTTCTGTGTCACTTAGTTTTCGAAAAAAAAACATACCAAGAAATTAGACTCATCTAGCGTATATAGGTCCTAAACCTAAATTAAGGGTGTTTTCGGAGGGATTCCCCTAACATTACCAAAAACGAAAAAGGTGACCAACATCTGCCCAGAATGATCTTTCAGGTTTTGCCCAAGCATTCAGGGTCTTTTCGTGCTGCTTCAAAAACCAGGCTGGAACATCTTTCCACATTGAGCTTGCCAAATGTTCCACAAGATTTTTCAAGATTGAGCTTGCCATGGTATGTATCCTATACATTGGGTGTGGCCCCCTCCCAGTAACACTGCCCAACCAGGATTATTACATTTTCATTGGGGTGGATCCCTTTAAACCCTCATTTACCACTCTTAGTGGGAAGGGGCCACACCCAACCCTACACAAAACTAACAGCATCTCCCAAAAATTGGGAGGCTTGGAAAACACATGTCCTTCCCTTTGCGATACCCCTTTCAGGTGCGACTTGTTTGTTTTAAACAAATTGTAGAAATGCAAATTTCAATGATCAAATTCCGAGGCGGACACGATGCTGCATAACAAAAACGTGATTGATGGGTTATCGTTCCTGTTGTTGTTGCTGTTCCTGTTACTGTTCCTGTTGTTGTTGTTGTTGTTGTTGTGGTTGTGGCGGTGGCCGTCGTCAGAACCTCCATCTCGTTCCAAGGCACTTGAAACGACTTCCCGTACTGCTGCTACATGCCGCACCACACTCCACACGAACAGTGAAGGCAGAGGAAGGCGACACCGTGGCCTCAATCAAAGTAGCTCCGCATATGTCAGTCAATCAGGAATCCAGGCCCAAAAAATAAAGGTTTAAGCTGCCTAGAAATGTTAATATTCTTGGTTGGTAACTGTTGCCAACGGTAGGGGGGTTAGATCCAGCAAAATAATCAGTAAATGCAACAAGATAAATGCCCCTGCCTACAAGTTTACATGGGGTGAAATGATGCTTTTTTCAAATCCAAATACCGCCCAGGCCTGAGCCAAAAACCTTGTAGTTTGTTTGGAAGCGTCAGAGTTTTCAATGTATAGCGGAAGAACGTTGATGCCAATCATGTGCTATGTAAATAGCACATGTGCACATATGCTATGGATACCCGTCGGGATTTGACAATCTCTGCCTCGACTTTGGTGTTGCCGCCTCTTAAGTGGAACGTACTCGAGGAAGGTGTGCATGACCACCTGCTGCAAGAGGACCGCAGCTGCAGCGTCCACTTTCCTGGCATATGACAGGAGAAACTCATATTGCCCTATACTCACGGACGGCCCCAGGATGATCTCTGGGTTCAGAAGCGATGCAGCATCCTCTTCGTCAATCTCCTCGCACGCAAGCTCGCGCAGCTCTGCTGTTGTTTATGACAGCTTGCGAGGCCTGGCAGATCTGGAGGCTGTTGATATTCTGTTCACATCACAGTCGGCCAAGTACATCATCCCCGATCTGTGGTGCAAGCCCGGCCATCAAGATAGTTCCAATGGTTGAATCCCGCCATCAAACATTCTTTGATTTGCTTAAGATGATTGGTGGTGAATCCCGTGGGATCGAATCCGTAAAAACTCACCCAAACAACAAACAAAAACTTTTAGGCTTTTAGGTTTAGGCATCCTGAACTTTAGGTTTAGGCATCCTGAACTGGACCCTTCGTTTTCTCATGGGATTTCTGTGCAGGGCGGATCCCATTCCCTAGGTCTTTTCTATGATTTTTCTGAGGCTTCTTTGTAAACTTCCCTAACAGACCCAAACGGAGCCCCACTGACCCCATCCCCTAAAAGCCCTAGAAATCCAGGCGAATACCTCCTGAGGTGAATGGTGTTTTGGATATGTCTTGGGGATCGAGTCAGTTTCGGTGGCCCTGGATTTTTTTGGGTTAGGAAGCCTCTAATTTTCTAGGGTCACTGGCAGGTGCCACTAAAAACATGCCAAAATATGTTCTTAATGACTGGTCAATCTACCCCCACCTAACGTACCCCTGTCAGAAATAAGGCCAATCATGATCAGGGCTTGTTAGCCATTGGTTTCCCTCAACAAGGCCGCCTCGTTAAACCCTTATTTCTGGGGGATGTACGTCAGGAGGGGGTAGGTAGACAACCCCTCCAAAATTGTGCAGGGAGGATCCAGCTAGACCCCTTTCAAAACTAAAATCTTACCATGTAAAAAATACCGCAAATCAAAAAGTTCGAATCAATACCAAACCCACCTCAATATTCAGTAATTACATGATGTCTTTATTTTTTTAAAATAGGGATAAGGAGGTGCGACCCTACGATACGATCGTTATTACTGGAGTTATACGGAGCCCCTACAAATGGCCTGAAATACATGGGTAACTGGGGTGAAAAAACCCAACTTATTGGGGTTATAACTCCACTTACAACTAGTAGGTGACCACCTTGAAGGTATTATACTTCAACTTGACTAAACAAATGGTCGAAATCTACATCATCATCACCTTATGACAACGGTTTCCCTTCGTGTTTGTTTGTGTTTACTCCCGCATCCAACATGGGCTCCACCTTTGGCGTCCCCGGCAAAGGTCACGGTGCATCCAGGATCGTTACAGGACTTGGCTTGGAAAAAAATGGCCTAAGCGGCGCGGCCCGGATTCAAGGGAATGACGGTATGAATGGATGGCCCAAGTCATCGGAAAATAAGAATCACTGGTTAGGATCAAAGGGCTATAACCTACTTATACACGCAATATCATTGGGGGTATGACCCACTGATCCTAGACCCCGTTTTGAAAGTCCTTGATTCTTACAATGGGCCACTACCAGGGTCACAACTCCACTTAGAGGGATTTTTTTTTTAAAAAGTGGTTCGGACCATGCCAAAACGTTAAAAACACACAATGAAATTGAACTTGGGGGGATAAAACGCAGGGATTGTGCAAAATCACAGCCCCTACTAGTTGTAAGTTAGGGTTATAAGTTATTACTCCAGTTACCCATTTGGTTTTACAGTCAAAATACCGGAAAAAGCGGTCACAAGGCCACTGTTACCAGGGGGGGGTTAGATCCAAATCATGTTTAACAGCTTGATGAAAATCAACAACCCCTACCCATGGGATCCATGTAGGGTATATTATTCGCCTGCATTTAGTTGATTTTTTTTGGTAAATTTATGGAAATATACCATATACATGGATCCTATGGGCTAAGAGAATCAACGATTGGACCCTCCAACGGAAATAGCAGGGGTGTTTTTCTAGATCCTCTCAAGGAATTAGCCAGTTTTAAAAGTCCCACAAGGTTGGCCCCTACCAGTTATAAATAAGGTCACCTACTAGTTATAAGTGAATTTATAACCCCTATAAGTAGGTTTTTTTTTCACACCAGTTACCCATGTATTTCAAGCCATTTATAGGGTCCCCATGTCCCTCCACTTGTAACTGGTGACGGGCACCACCTTTACAAGGCAAAAATCACGTCCGCCAAGCGTCACGTCCCACGCGCTGCACAAACTCCTCGCTGCTGTTGCAGCTGGCACCGTCGTTGTTGAGGTCGAGCCCGGCACAGAGGCACCTTCGAGAATCCGAGCGGAATCAACACGAGTTTGATCCCTCACAATATATGGCATTAAACCATTGGATTTAGTAGATTGCCAATAAAATTGCCAAAACATGGCAAGAGCTTGATCCCTCATAATATGTAACACCCTGGAAGATGAACGGCTGGAACCTACAAATCACCAGTTTAGAAAGGAAAATGATCTGAACCAAACCTCCATGGAATTATGTTCCAGCCGTTAATCTTCACGGGTGTAAATCCTATTAATCCATTGGATTTTATGAATCAACTCAATGCTTCCTTGTTAGGATTTCAATTCAACTCCACATCCTACTGTTGATGGAAGAAATCCGAAACAACCACCTAGGATTTATATAAAACCCTGTAAATAATGGGATAAACTACCGGTGTAGGATTTCTTCCATCAACAGTATTAATCCATTGGATTTTAGAACTTGCCAAAAAGATGGCAAGAATTTGACACCCATAGAATGCCAGCATACCCAAACTCTTGGCAATCAAATAGCCAATGGGGATATCTTCTTAACAGTTTGTTATACCTTCTGTGGAAAAACGCTTAGCCAACACATACACAAAAAGTGTTTCTCAGTTTGTGCTAGCGATGTATGGTTGATTCTTGCAGGCACCTACAGTATCTAGACATACCATACATGGATCCTATGGGATACAGTAAGGGTTTTACCCTCTGGTAAACAGAGGTCATTCACAGGTTCCAGGTATTCTTGTAGAATGACATGGACCCAGGCACTCTTTTCAAGACAATTGACTTACTAGTAGGAATTTTGATGGGGAATGCTTGCTTTCTTCTGTAATCCTTACACCTAAACAATACTAGTTGGTGGTGGAACCAACCCCACTTGAAAAAAATGCTCGTCCAAATGGATCATATTCCCAGGAATTGGGTTGAAAATAAAACAGGTGACTTGAAACCACCACCTAGAATATAATTCAAATCTCCATACTTCCGAACTGGAACTGGAAGCAAATGAAATTGATGTGCTTCATTGAGTCATCTTTTTCCCATGTAATTGACCAACGGACCAACAAACATCATCTTTTTCGACCATTGTTACAAAGTTGGCTTCCCTTGCGGTTCACCACCACCTGAAAACGTGAGGAAACTCACCTGTTGGCTTTCATCTCAATTCCCTTCCCTTAAAAACCAACAGCAAAAAGCCACTGAAAAATAGTGCTCCGAAAAAGAATCGATCCTCTTGTACTACCCAGATTCGTGGTGAATGGGACTGGATGATTTACCTACATACATTAGGTGAAAAAAGGTCACATGAACAAGGGGAAATGGCCGCATGAACAAGGGGAAATGGCTCCGTAAATATTTCCCTCCAGGTTATGGTGGGTTCAAAGCCCTCCAGGACCGAAATCGCTGTTAGTTTGAAAAGGACCAAGCCACGTTTGTACGCTGAAGGCGCTTCCGGGTAAGGCTTGAAGTGCAAATTCCCGACCTGGAAACCGGCAAATCCATGGATGGAGAAAAGCTTGAAAAAACCCATGACGGATCCTTGGGACGAACGGTATATTTGCCTACATGAATTGCTTGAATTTATGTCGTACATGTAGGTAGACATACCTACCATGAATGGTTGATTTTGATGGTGCAATGTAGGTAGTATATTGGCAATATACCAGTCCCAAGGATATCCAAGGATCCGTAATGGTACGGTAGGTTTTGATGTTTTTGGTAAGATATATGGATCCTAACATAGCAATGAAAAACTCCCATTTTGTATAGGAGATACATCCTCAAATGGTGGATTTCCCGTTGCTAAGTTAGTTTACTGGAGTGTAAACTTCCCAAATTAACCACAGATTTAATTAGGCAGTCTATATTTTTATCTGAACTTGGGAAGTTATATTTGGGATGTTGTTTTCTGGCAAATACCTTCCGGATGTTATAATTTTTTGGGACTGCCAACTTCAACAACACTAACAGGTTGATGATCAAATGTTTTCTTTCATCCCTTCCAAATTACAACATCTAAAAAATCAACCTCCTGGCAAGTCTTTGTGTCATTTTTGGGATAGTTAAGTGACCCCTTTAAAGGTTAGCAGGTGACCTCCAATTTTTCGCGGATCAAGTTCGGTCGCGGCTGAAAAAATCACCATGAGGTTTCGAAACACTTGTTGGTTTTTGATCCTAGGATTCCCCTTATGAAAGGGACTATTATTTGGGGGTACTATGATCAAATCCCAAACCAACAATTAATCATTAGCTGAGTGTTTTTACTTTAAAGACGAATACGGATAAAATTGCAAGTTGCGTTCTTTTTGTCCCACATCACCAAGAACATGAATCTGTCCCACATGGCCCACATGTGCAAAACAAACAAACAACATTTAGAGGATCCTGGTTGGTTTGCTTGAATTTGCTTCAAATGCTTGGAAAAAGTAAAAAAAATCCTCCCAAATGGTGCTTCAATGGTGATTTACTATGGTAGAGAGAAGGTAAAGAGTAAAATATCACCTCTAAACAAATCCAAGTTTTGATTAGTCATCTTTTTGTTGTGAAACATCGTGGGTTTTTCTTTTTCCGGAAAAAAATCCACGAGCCGTTGGTGTTCGAGAGGACAGATTCTAATTTATCCTCATGTAGGTAAATATACAAGTCCCATCAATCGATGTTGGGGAATCTTTTAAGACAAACAATCTACTGGGATGTCCGGCTGGAAGTGATCGATTCACGATCGTTAGTTAAGTTGGTTTGTTTCACCTACTTACGGGACATATCCAACCTACAAAAATATAGGGGTGAAATCGTTAATAATCCATTGATCCTAAGTACCAGCAGGCCATCCCAGGTAGAAAAGCTATCTGGCCAAATGATCATATTTCACCAATCTAGATTTCCCTGAAATTAAAAAAAGGTCTCATTTCCCTTCCAAAATTCGCTACCTTTTGAAGAAAAAAATCGGTCGGTTCGTGAGGTCGCGAGCTAATCTGACCAGAAGTTATGCTTTTCCAACATCTCTTCAACTTCAACTAGTTGGTGGTTTCAACCCCTTTGAAAAATATTAGTCAAATTGGAAATCTTCCCCAAATAGGGATGAAAATAAAAAATATTTGAAACCACCACCTAGTCTTCAACTTCAACCATCCGATTTTGGGACCGCCTTGACTTCCAAAAGATAAGGATAAAGGTCCAGCAGCCAATGGGGCCAAGGTGTTGTTGACACCTGGGAAAGGCCAAAATGGACCGATACATACGATCCTTATAAATGGAGTTTTATCAGTTTCTTTCACCCCGGCCATAACTGCCTTACAAATCGATTTCATGGGGCCTTACAAATCAACTATAACTGGGGACCATGATGTCACCCCTATATGGATCGAATTATTTCACCCCAAACTTTGGGCCGGGTGTTTTGTTGGGCCCACTTTGGGGCTGGGCAGTTGTAGTAGGTGTTTGTTGGGTCCTCCGACGGCGAACTTCCTCCATCCCAACATAAGTAAGCCCAGGGTGGTTGAACCAACCCAGTTAAAAAATATGAAAGTAAAAATGGCGGGTTCATCTTCCCCAAGCTTCGGTGGTGAACATTCAAAAAATATTTGAGTTGCCACCACCCAGCAAATCTCTGAAGGAACTTCTTTTGCACAAATGACTTCTGGGAGAAATTATCACCCTCTTATTCTGCAGATTCCTGTATGGGAACAACTGGGCTACAAATTTGTATCCAAAAAAGTCATCCTTCTTAATCCTTAAGATTCATGGGATCTCAAGACTGGAGGTGACAACTGGAGATCCCACCCTAAGAATCCAGGCATGTCCGTTTTGAAAGGGATTACACCTACATTCCTATTCTTTTCGGATGGGATTGGAACCCTCCTCTAGGAATGAGTTGGGATTCTCAGGGCAATCTGCTTTGGAAAATAACAAATGAGCCACGGTCCAAAAAACCTGAAGTCCTTTACGGATTCCATGCATCATCCTGGTTGGTTCATGTTCCGGGATCCTTATATTGGTTTGATGAAATAATCCGCAACATAAGTGGGTATTGTATATGCTTATCACCGAAAAATACCACAAGCCAACCAGTTACATACCCTAAATGGTAGTTTTATATTCCCCATATAATACACCCTAAACAACCAACCTTTCAGGGCCCTTTTTTTTTCTCTCCATGGGACTCAAATATGTCTTTGGTGGCTTGCTGGCCACTCATCTTGCCCCAACCCCCAGTGATTCAGGGAAGGTAATTAGCTGGTGAAATTGGATTCATTTAATCTCCAAACAGCAGTCGGGAACCTGATTTACTTTTCCCCAAGAAAAAAAATGTTGGGAACATTTCCACCAAAGTAGTTACCATTTGACCATCCAAAAAACCCAAGGTCCACTCGATTGGGCATTTGTTCCCTAAACGAACCAGTCATGTAAGGTGGAAGATCAGCTCCATTCATTGGATCTGGGAAACTCTTCATGTCTTAAAGGTCAGTTGGGGAGCTATTCTCAGATTCTCATCTAGTTTAGTGGTTGAACCAACCCATTTGAAAAATATGCTCGTCAAATTGGATCATTTCCCCAGGGGTCGGTCGGGTTGAAAATATAAGATATTTGAAACCACCACCTAGTCATGATTGTTCACTGGCCAAGGCACTTACATCATCAGGACCACAGGACCACGTGGTACCATCACTTTGAGGTCCCCAAGTAAGCCGTGCTAAGTTGATGGTGAAGAGTTCGAGCCTTGGAATCAAGGCTGGGCAAAGAAAACCCGGGGTCCCTTACTCTCCGTTATACATGTTGTACTGGTTGGTGAATGGGGATCCTTATTAGACTTATAATATCCTATAGTGGTTTAAAAAATTCCCACATTACTGGGCAGGATTTCATCTCCTACCCTAAGCAACCAGGGTAGCTCTTTTTTTCGTGGCTCACGACGGAAGAAAAAAATGTGACCCCCCAGGCCGGGTCCAACACGATTAACAGGTACGTACCAGCATAAGTTGGAGTCTCTTAGTTGGAATCTGTATAACAGGGGTGTTTACAGTCGGTCCTCAAAATAACCAGTTTGGAGGGGTCAGGATACTTACGGAAGAAATATTCTCTGTTGAATCTTGGATTTTTGTAAGATGTATGGGAAAAATGACCCAAAGCATAATCGGACCCAAGTTGGTGGCGATTTTAATGGTGATGGATCCCATGGTGCAATCCGAAAAAACATCACCTTGAACAAATACAAATTAACTAGTGACCCCCTCGGAAACCACAAGAGCCCCTGAACATGGATGGTTTTAGAAGACGATCCTTCCCTTTTGGCAAGGTAACTTTTCAGAGCTATGTTAAACTTCCGGGGGTGTAAGTAGTTGATGTTATTTCAAAACCAAACTTGGGGGCACTGAACCGAAAGTAGCTGATTCAATCCCAAGTTGTCTGCCTTAAACCCTGGGCTTTTTAAATGAAGGTTTTTCACTGTAGACTTCACACATCTTACCAGAGATCAAACAAACACCAGAGTCCTGTGGTCTTGGTATGAACTAGTTCACACCCCTAAACTATAAACCCCCCAAGAAATAAGGCCTTCCTATACAGTGATTTTTGTGGGACAATGGTGATGAATAAGCCCTTTATAAGGCCATACAGAGGAAATCTATCTATGAAATCCATTCGAATAGAAAAAAAATAAAACACTCATTCTAGGTAAATATATCATAAATTCACCCTACGGATCAGGGCCAGCGAGTCATTGCCATGTTGCTTTCTCTCTTCATTTTGTAGCCTCTCCCTATATCAACCCCATCCTTTTTCGGCCAAGTCTGCCGAGCAACCCATCCAAACGCAACACACAACTACTGGCAGGAGCCGCTTCATCAGCATAGATGAAACCTGTGTCTTTTTTGTTTGCCAAGGTTTTTTTTTGCGGATGATAGAAGATAATCTGGTTGGTGGTTGAACCAACCCATCTGAAAAAACATGCTCGTCAAATTGGATTATTTCCCCAAGTAGGGATGAACATAAAACATATTTCAAACCACCAACCAGTAATAGCCCTTTATCAGTGTATATAAGCATCATGGAAATCCATACCTGGACCTAACCCCCACCCACTTGCAGGATCATTCAGTAGTTAGGAATTAGTAACCCCCCCATTTACAAGTCTTGGATGGCCATTTAGAAGGGGAACAACCCCAGTTAGTGGACTTGCTAAGCATGCTTATGAATTACATACTAACTGGGATGATCCTCCAAGTAGATTGTATACAAATTGCGATTCGTCACAGAACCCTCCAAACACCAATCGTAAAAGCTGTACGTTCCTGTAGACTAACCTAGTTGGCTGCACAACTCATTGGTGGATTTTCACCATTGCAATTTTCTATCTTAAATTGCTGGCGGAAGGATAAACACCATTGTGCCCGGGATTTCATAAATCTGTGTATATTCATTGTATGTTCCATAGAATTGATACGTATGGTATATTTATCAATATTTACCTACATGTAGTTGATGTTTTATGGTGCTCATGTAGTTGTAAAGATACCAATCACATGGATCCTTTTGTGTGTATTTGTACATTCCCTGGAAGTCAACCGCCAGTTAAACAAAATGGTTGGTCCTTTTGGATGATGATAAACCCCTATTCTAAAATCATGGTGGTCGGATTTCCAGGGTATTCATATGCATTATGTGAACATGTCCCCTTCAGAATGAGCTCATCATCTACAACCAGGACTGAATCTGGGCAAGATATAATATTTCATCAACCTAGATTTCCCTGAAATAAGGGGTCTCATTTCCCTTCCAAACAGCTACCTTTCGGGGGAAATCGCTCGGTTCGTGAGGTCACGAGCTAATTTGATCAGCACTTTTGCTCGTCAAGCTGGAAAAAAGAACTGCTCCCTCAATGACTCGCATTCTCCCTCAAGATTCCCCTAACAAGGCCTATTATTATCATTATCATCATTATTCTGGGGGACATTAACGACCATGATCCCTTAATCATCCCTTAATAAGGGACCCCGGCTTTTTCAAAACGGGCATTTGGAGGCCCAGGCCCCTAAGCTAGCCAGTAAGCCACTAAGATTCCGTGCATCTCCAAGGAAATTCCTGGCCAAGAGGCGGGGAAAAACAACAGATTTCTAGTTGAAAAATGCTAGTCAAAATGGGAATCTTCCCCAATTTTTGGGGTGAACATGTGAACAAAAAACAGTTGAGTTGCCACCACCTAGGATTTCTATAGCTATGTGTTGTTAAACTTTCGTTTGGTGAAAATAAACAATATTTGCGTTGCCACCACCTAGATTTTTGCGTCTATCCATTCCTTGGATTTGCGCAAGTTCGATGCTTGGAAAAAGTGACCCAAATATATTATCTCAAATGGTCGTGAGAAATGGTGATGAATCCCATGGTACCAAGAACAAAAAAAGCAAATCCCAGATCCTAATGAGAATTTTGTATCCGTACACAGGTACACTGTACACCTCACTTTTCTTCTGATTGGTCCCCAACAACTTCCATTTTTGTTGGTTTTTTGGCTTCCCCCTCAAAAAAATAGCAAAACACCAACCTGATGGTTGGATGATGACGATGAACATGATGATGAAGTTGATGCATCCGGTTCAACCAAAAACACTCCACCACCTAAAGAATCCCATCAATTGGGGCGGTTTATTTTTAAAAGGGCCACCCCTCCCCCCCAAAAAAAACCTGGCTGGTGTGAACAAAAAAACCAGTCACCAATTGCAACCCTTTGACAAAAGTGATGAAAACCTGGCCTCGTGACATGAACCATGAAATCCTGGTTGGTTTTGTAGGGATTCTTATTTCATGGTTTATGAAATAATCATAAATAATCCTTATATAACATGGATAGTTTTTTCATCCCCTTTGTACCCAAACCAAGGGACCCTTGATCACGAAAAAGCTCATGAATGCTCATCATCACTGATGCGCTGCACAGCCGGCGAGGTGAAAATCAGGACGCCTCCAAACATTTGTCGAAGCTACAACTTCGCCGTGCGCCCGTAACACGAAGTTCCTTGGTGCCCAAGGAACTTCGTGAATTTCTCGAAGAAGCGTCCCATTGGGATTGGAATATGATTTAGATATATTTTTTGCCATAGATTCAAGATCATTCCCTATACACTTCCATGTATGGTATATCTACCTACATGAATGGTTGATGTTTATGGTAAATATATTAATAGATATATATATATATACATACAAAACATGGATCCTATGGGTTAATGTAGGTGAATACATTGATCCTATCGGAGTGAAACTTTTTATATGGATGATTTGCGGTTAGATTTTCATCTTGGGGTACCACTATTTGTAGCACACTTCCCCCATATCCCATGGGTAAACTATATTTCACCAACCCGAAATCGTCAGGCCATGTTTTGGAGTCCGTTTTCCCTTACCAAAAACACCTGAGCCACGAAAAAAAAAATACCGCCTTACTTTCCATTGAATCCTGCTTGTTTAATAGGGATGCTTATCATGGTTTACTATGATCCCCACATAACTGTGTAGTATGATCTATTGAAATCATCTGAACATCCACATTTGACTTTTCAAATTTGATCCTTTCATGACTTGCATGTCAGGTAAATATCTCGTATTTCCATCTGCGCCAATTTTCCTTTCTTCTTCCTAAACCTTAAATTCAGGCTCCTCTTTTGGCGGCTTCCTTTAATACCAAACCACCAATTTGCGGGGACGCTCAAATTTGCCCTTACTGGGATGTCCGGCTGGAAGTGATCGATTCACGATCGTTAGCAAGTTGGCTTATTTCACCTACTTACGGGATTTACAACCAAATTAAAAAGGGGATCCATTGATCCTAAGTACCAGCTTGACATCCCAGTACCCTGTAAGATCTGTAAGTCAAAGACCATTGGAATGATAGTCCACTGGAATGGTTGATCAAAAATCCCTACAAAATCTACGAAAATCATGGTCGAACTTCCAAAAGACTATTAAATTAATGGTCGACTTGGACTCGCAGGGAGTATAGATGATACCGTTGATGGCTGAAATCCCGCACCAGCTAGGATGTAAGAAACCATATAAAGAATCCCCGATTGTCACATGTCCAACCTTTGAAGGGGTCACGTGAACTCACCATCCCAAAAAGGTCACAAAGAAAATTGCCACTTGGATGTTTTGTTGGAAGTTAGGATGAATCAAAGCTTAGGATCAGTATAGGTTATATCCACAAATATACCAACCATTTTTTTAAGTAGGTGAAATAACTACGATCCCAGCACTTCCATCCGCAGGGATGACATCAAGTTCCCCGGAAATCCAAGGCTCAAATGGGACCGGCAAGAAGGAACCTCGGCGGACCAGGGCGATGCGGCGCAATCGCTGGGAACATTTTGAGTTGTTGAAGCCCAAACGAGGCTCCAAGGGTTCCACCATTCAGAAGGTGAATAAGAAAAGTGAATAAGATATATGGATGTTTCCGAAAATAGTGGGTTTTCCCCCCAAATCATCCATTTTAATAGGGTTTCCCATTATTTTCACCATCCATTTTGGGGTACCCCTATTCTCGGAAACATCCATATACCTACTGTGAACCTGGGTTTAGGCAGACCCCCAACGTAGATATTGATGAAAATTGATGAACATTGCCATTTCTGAAAGAGGTTCAAGACCATTTTATTTACAAAGGCCCATCTTTTGGTGTTCATTCGTCAAATGTTCGACATGTAAATTCCGTACAACAAATTGACCGTTGTTCGCAGGTTGCATCAATACCCCATACCATCCATGTATGGTAAATTTTTACCTACATTTGGTTGAGTTTTACGGTTTTCATGTAGGTAAATATACCAGTCCAATGCCATGGGTCCCATCTACCAGAGTCAATTTGAGAAAAGTTGAGGTTCTACAGCACCGAAAAAAACTGGTCAAGGTGGGTGACAAAACTTGAAGTTATTCCAATGGGTTGGCTCAACCACCAACCAGGGATTGTCTATCTGCTTGAAGTATTTGCACTCTTCTCAAAAGGATCCAAGCAAAGCTCCTCTTCTCCATCAGATTCCGGAGAATCCGTTCCGTCCTGGGACGTCCATAAAGAAGAACACGAGGAGAATTCTCATGAAATTTTGGAAACCTTGCTGGCACCACATATGGCTGGCGTGGAACTGGAGGCTCCATGTCCATGTCCATGGCAAACGGCCTGTTGCTTGAATCTATCTATCTGTTTATCATTTATCAATCTATCGATCTATCCCTCCATCCATCTATGATCTATATCTATCATATCTATCTACCTATCTATCTGTCAGAATCTATCATATAATACATACCGTCTTGCATTGCATGCAAGTATGCAGCTTACGTATATATCAATGATATACATCATAAAGTATACATTATATACTTCAGCAGGACGAAAGTTTAAGTTTTGGGGAGTTGCGTTTTATCAGGGGATTTGACACTTGACATCGCCGTTCTATTGGCGGCCCCATTTCCACTGACACTTGACATCACCGTTCTATTGGCGGCCCCATTTCCACTGACACTTGACATCACCGTTCTATTGGCGGCCCCATTCCCACCAATACTAAGGGGGAAGGGTTGGACCACTACTTAAAATTGTGTAAACCCTGCCCTATTAAAAATTCATAACTTTTGTCCTGGTGGTGTATGATTATCATTATAACGTAAATAAGTTATATAAGATTACTGTTTGACTGTTTGATGTTCATTTTCCAAGAACGGGGTTGATGCGGATGGCTTCAAGATTCAGGGATTCAAGTTCATGTTGATCCAAGGGTGTTTTTTCTAAGAATCAGCGACTGGACCCTCCGAAAAAGAGGGGGACAAACAGTTCTTTTGGGATCTCCAGTTCCCACCAGCCTTGAGAATTTCATGATTCCTTAGGGCAAATCAAAAATGCCTATCATCTAAATCCAAATCTAAATCAAAATTCAACTCATATTAGTATGGAAATAGATCCTAAGATATCCTAAGAATTGGCAAGAGAAGTCCTTCAGATATGTACATCTCTCCACCACCCTCTGCAATACTTAAAGAACGGTACATTCGGATATATTGCGGTTAAATGCAGTAGTCGTTCGTTGATTCTTCATTGATATGCCATATATATCTCCCCCTATCCTCTGCGTTATACATTGTATTCAAAGCCTACCTCACTTGGTACCTCAAAGAGTACCTTTGGAATTCTCCCTTACAAAAAACACCACTGGGATGTCCATGGAAGTGATGGTAACGATCGTTAGTATATAAGTTGGCTTATTTCACCTACTTGCTGGACTTACAACCTATACTTCTATAGGGACTATAATCCATCCCCTGAGAAACATAGACATCCCAACAAATATCACAAGGGAACTATCCTCTGCGACCCAAGAAACTATCGGTGCCAAAACTTCCGTCCGCGGAGTAGCAGAAACGATAGATTCCTGGAACCGATTTCGGCACCTAATTACCCTCGTTGAAACTAACAGCTCTCCCCTGAAATTTGTTGGTTGGGAGATTACTTTCCTATTTGGGAAGGTCCATATTCAGGGGCTTTGATAGTTTCAGGGAGGGTATATATCTTGAGAATCTAAGGGGCCTACCCCTCAAAATGGCACCAGTTCCTTCCAAAGAAATAGCCGGCCTTATGAAGGGGATTATTTACCACCAAATGATCCCTGGAATTATTCCCTTAGTAAGGGACCGGCCGGCTATTTCTTTGGGCAGGATGGCTGCCTGGGTGTGGGGACGGCTACCCTTAGGATTCCGGCAGATCAGTGGACTCTTCATCCTTGGAATTGGAATTTTTGATCCCCAAAATCTCGAAGGGAAAGGCGTTGGAACTTAGAATAGGAAACTACTTGGTGGTTTCAACCCATTTAGTCAAATTGGAAACCTTCCCCAAGTAGGGGTGAAAAAAAAACATATTTCAAACCACCACCTAGGAAACCACCACTAACTACTTAGATTTGTATAAGATGCTTGGAAAAGGTTCCAAACATAGTCTCCCAAAATGGTGGTGGTGGTGAAAGATGGTGATGAATCCCCATGGTAACGTTAAACAAATCCAAGGGCCAACAGGAATTACCAGCCATGGACTGAATAGAAATGATGGAAGTTCAACACCAGTGATGAGAACCAGTTGAAACGCCATCAGTTTTTGTAATAATGCGATGGAACAAATCAACGAGGTTCTAGGTGGTGATTTCAACCCATTTGAAAAGTATTCGTCAAAATAAGGGTCATTTACCAAATTGGAACATTTCCCCAGGTAAGGGTGAAAAATAAATATAACTGAAACCACCACCCAGTTTCTTTCTTGTTCCAAAAGCATACTTTGAGGCACAAAGAGATCATTTTAAATTGATATCGCTGTATGAATGATCTAAGTTGTAAATGAAGACCCCGTCCCACTAGTGGAATGTAAACGATTTTGTTTTCGGGGTGGCCCTTCAAGAAAAAGTGAACAGATTAGACCCTTAGATATTACTTTGATTGTTTGACCGGCATCTTAAGACAAGGCTGCAACCAACATGAATATGTATACGGAAAACATACCACCCCGCCCCCAAAACAGCACCTAAATCTGGTGAGTTTTGTTCATCTTAGGAGAATGCGCTTGGCAATGGAGGGCTATGGAACTCGATTTGGAGATGTGTTGCTCTAAACGTCACCCATGTTTTCATCAAAAGAAGGAGTCTCTTCATATTCTTAACAGTTTTTGGATCTTTCCCTGGAATAACGGTTCCAGACATTCTTGTTTGCACCTGTTCATTTTTGTAGAAATTTCTATCCTGAATAAAAAAGGGGAAATACAACTGTAGAGCAAGCAAGTAGTCTTTGAAGGTATCCTAATAAAAGTGAAGGTTGAACCTGTGTTGTCATTTTGCTATTGGGATGGTACCACAACTATACACATCATTATTTCCCCCCCAAATCTGCGGAAACAAAAGTCCAAAACTCTTTGAAAGCACCAACTAGATGATATATAATATATACACTTGCTCTAATGACCTAACGTCTGAAGCTGGGAAATCTCTCAACTTTCAATAGGAAACATATCTTCACATGTCTCTTTGAGAAGCTGTTCACTCTATCAAGTTCATCTCGTCATGTGGTACCTACTACCCCCCCTGAACCTGACAGTTTGCCCCTGAAAATAGGCCTGAAAACATCCAAACAAAATTCATCTTCCAACCCTAGATTTTTTAGGGGCAAGCCGCTAGTTTCAGGGAGTGTATTCATATGGATTATGCGTATAAATATATAGGGGCATATACCCTCTGGTAAACTAACATAGCCATGGAAATTTCCCATTTCTACCTGTAAATACCATCAAACTGGTGGATTTTCCATGGCTATGTTAGTTTACCAGAGGGTAGCCAGGGTAGTGTTCCGCCCCCGTTGCCCCCTTCATTTCAACACCTCCCCACAAACCCTGGCCTGCCATCATGAAGCTGAAGGGAGCTGAAATCAGCTCACCCGAATTCACCGTGAGATTCAAGGCCTGGTCACGGGGTCCCCGTCGTCAACCGACCAACCGGCAGCTGGGAGGTTTTTGTAGTTTTTTTTCCGGAGTTTTCCATGCTCCGCCTTTGGGAAGAACAAAAAATGGCGGTGCAAATCTGAATTGATTCAGAGACATGTTCAACAATTTGAAGGTGGGATTTCCTCGAAAATCCAGGATATTTGTTTGGGGTTCATGACTATCCCTGATTATATGAAGGGAGTTTAGACCCTAGCACATATGAGCCACGAATAAAACCTTCTTACTTTCCATTGAATCCTGGTTGTTGAATGACGGGATCCTTCGTAATGCTTTATTACAATCCCCCCATAGCTGGGTAGTATAATTTCCTACCTTTGGACCCCAAGACCATCAAAAATGAAGGTTGTATACCGTATACCCTAAAAATATGGGTTATACCTTATATATAAGTTATAACCCCTAAAAATGAAGGTTGTGGGTTCCCATGGTATATACCCTAAACAACCTTCCGGGGCCCTTGTTTCATTGCTCATATGAGGCTCCCATTTCATGACCTCCAGGCCGTGGGCGACCCGACCCGGCCTGGTCCTGAAATCCATCGCCACCGGGACGAAGAAAGCCTTGGTTGGTCCGTCCACTCACCCAAATTATAGCAAAATCCCATTCGGATGTATGGGGCAATGGTATATTTATACCTACATGAAAAAAATCCATAGGACCATAGAAGTTAACTAAATCTAGGTATATAAACCAGTCGCATGGATCCTATGGTTAACAAGTATGGTAGAACAAAAAAAAATATAAACAAAAGCGACACATTCCTACCTATAGGGGATGGTACATTTACCTACTTTTGTGGAAGTTGTGTCACTTCTAGGAAAGCAGGTACCAGCGCATCAATCAGTCCGCAACAGACTGCAAGTTGATGGTTGGACCAACAACAGCAGGACTCCAGTAGATGTCGGGTTCTGGACCATCAACTGTCAACTGCTGGAAGGTAAGGAGGACTGGTCGGTCTGGCCGCCCGCCGGTCTGTTTCCTTCCACGATCAAATGCAGTCTAGGCTGTCCACCTGGTTCAGGGGCTGGTGTAGGTCGTACCGTGTAGATGCGGATGACATCCTCAGGATGCAATAGACGTATCGTCTGTTGAGCATGTTGAGCTCTCATGCTATGATCTCGCGACACCTTGGGTACAGGTCTGTTCTGTGGAGCAACCGTGTACGTAAATGAAGCATCAAGTGATCAGAATTGTCCCTCCTTACAGCATTGTTGGTAGCCGCAATGCTGTAAGGATAGGTTCTTCATCCCAGCGAGGGGCTGGTATAGTTCTGCCTGATAGGTGTTCTCCATTGCGGAAGGTCCTGTCATATGGGATGTAATCATCGAAGCCGACCACAAGATCATGATTGGGCTTGAAAGGTAGGAGGACTGGCCGAATAGAACTGCCCACCAGGAGGACCTCATCGGAGTACACACTGTCAATCATGGACTCTTCAAAGGAAAGATTGTTTGCTTTTTGTGCAGAACATATCTGTTGATGGAAAAAATCCGGCTAACCAGTTGATATGGTAAATATCCCATTATTTACAGGGTTTCATACATCCCAGGTGGTTGTTTCGGATTTCTGAACCATCAACAGTATCAAGTCAAGGGACCCAATCATTTTTTGAGTGTACACCTGGAACCTGATGGCCATCCATTTAAAATGGTCGTTTCCATATGTTGGATGTTTCCAAATCTTCCTTTGTGAGATGGTTGTTTAACCAAACATCCACATAAAAGTGGTTGCTTAGTGTTCCAGGCACATACGCAATGTGGGCGCCTATCAGTTATACGTGGAGTTATAACCCCTACTGTTTATAAATGGCCTTATAAATGGGCAACTGGAATTATAACTCCTATAAGTGGAGTTATAATCCTACTGATGAATGGTAGGGGACCACACTGTACTATATCATCCGGCTTAAAAAACACGGGAAAACAGTGGAAAACACTGGCTTTTCCCAAGCTTATGTATGTTTATGTATACATAATTATATACGCAAATATTTACCATAAAATATAGTTAGTTGTACGTACAAATACTATATGTAGTGATACATATATATATATATATATCACAATGTAAAATATGTTAGATTCACCTAAGCTTGATACATCCGGGAATTCTAGGGACGATCGCCAGCACCTATTTGTGACCAAGAATCTGCTGCTGGAGCAACCTCCCAAGGATGGTTGTGTGTTCACCTGTGACTCGGAGGCTGTCAAGACTTTAAGATCAGATCGTCATCTTCCAGTCATCATATCTGACCAAAAGTTTCAGGTACCTAAGATAAGATGGAGGTACTCACCTACAAACCCACCCCCTAAAATAGCCGAAAATAAGGTTCAGGAAACCCTCCATTTGAGGTACCTGAAATTCTTGGTGAATGTAGGCAAACTTAGGTCCCCTGCTAAAGGTTAAAGTCTTTTGTGAGTTACATTCAAAACCCAACCAAATGTAAAGGGCCAAAGGGTATAAGGGACTACCAAAGATCTGCCAAGATATTAACCAGCATGGCACAATATCATGACAAAGATGTTATATACAAAAACTATGAGTGAAATTGATCCAAATGATGCAAACAATGGATACCCTCCCTGAAACTAACATAGCCCCAAAAAATGGATGGTTGGAATACTACTTTCCCCGTTGGGAAGGCCTTTTTTTAGGGTCAAGCTGTGAGTTTCAGGGAGGGTATGCATTAAAGGATGACCCCTTAACACATTCTTAACACAGCCTTCCTTATTTCCAGTTAGGGGTAGTCATTGAGAAGGTACCCTTAGATTCTCATGAAGTCATCTTCCGGTTTGGGTGAAAGTCCATGGGGCGAATTTACACAACAGTGATATATATAGTTTGGATTTGTCAGCAAAAACAAAGATGCATGCAAAAATCGGCCCCTACTAGTTACAAATGGAGTTATAACCCCTATAACTGGCCATACACTTAGGGTTATAGCCCCAACACGTGGAGTTATGGGCTCCATTTATAACTGCATTTTTGGGCCCACGTTGTGGGATGTCTACCGCCTGCTACAGGTCCAGCCCTCCGGAGGGAAGAAGTTCCGCAAAACATCTTCCCCCAAATGGTGTTTTTTTTTTATGGTGATGAATCCCATGGTACAAGAAGGGAAATCAAATCAAAGTTATTAACCACCATTGTGGTCGTGGGCACCCTTAGGTTTCCGTCCCAAAGTATTGTGTATTTGAATGCATTTACCCTCTAAACTACCCAAAATGTTGGATAATAAACCATACATTCAGCATTTGGACATGATATTCCCCCCTTACCCCGCCAGGTGCGACCTGTACGATTCGAAGTCTTGGTGTCAACGACTGGGAGAAGTTTTGACCAACACCACTGAGGCGTAAGATGTTGTAGCCAAGTCCAGCAATAACGGAAAGATCCTGCGAGGTTTACGTTTTGGGCCCAAATCCCCGGGGCCGTTACACATCCCTAAACATCCAAACACCTCCTGAAAAGGTATTTGGACCCCAAAAACGTACCCAAAACACCGTCTCAACAGGTATTTGGATGTCTAGGGCATGGACTCATATATAGCTGTTCTAATCCCTATGAATGGCCTGAAAAAATATGGGGAACTGGAGTTAGTTCACCCATGAAAAAGGGCCTGAAATAAATAGGCAATTGCTACATTTGTGGAGTTATTTCACACTATACTTACAACTGGTACATCTTCTGCGGGGTGTTTTTTTGTTGACGGTATCCCTTTTCACCAAGGTGAGGTGTCCGACCCGCTTCTCTTTGGAGGTGAGTTATAGTGATATGCCCAAAGCCGTTGGGTCATTTGGGTCGGATTCCAACTCGACTTTACTCAAGTAGTCTGTAATATCTTCCAAAGAAACATTCAGAACCAAAATGGTTGAACTATTTTTTTACCGGTGCTTTGGTGCCTCCTGCCAAAAAATTAGTCCGTAAGGGGCTATTGAATTTCTTATTATAGGTGCTTTATAACCACTCCGTTTCAAACCGCCTGTGAATCGCCTTAATACAAATATAGGTAGCTGGAGTTTGTTCAGTTACCTAGTTATAGCTGGTATGGGCCCACATTGAAAGCTATGTTTTCTTTGCCATTTCGGATAGTGGTCTACCAGGTGATTCTTCAGAAAATGGGACTTTCCTATGATCCTATGATCCTTGGAAGTCACCGTTTCAACCCAAGCGAAATCATCACCAGCAGAATATGCCAGGCAGAGTCACATCTAACTTTTTTCAAGCCAATCGACACATTTTGACAATCCTTTTTTGGGGTTTTGTTGGTGTCAGGGTTGTTTGTGATCTCCAGAAAAATCTTCCCTCATGATTTGTCACCAAACTAGTTGATGAGCGAGCGAGTTGGGATGAGAGCAGCGGCCAACAACTATCATGTTTAACTATACGACTTAATTGATCCAATACAAATCAAACATTCATCTGGCCAAATTATGACATTTCACCACTCGCGCTTCCCCAACTGACAGCCACCCTCCGGTGACGACCGCCAAAGTCCAGGTCTTGCTCTAAAACCAGCTAAGGGTACTCCCTTACCAGATATATTAAATTCAGTCTGTACACCGGCTTATGTTAGACACATAACGTTCCTCTATGAAGTTTGCTGTAATTTTTGGAGTTTCTTTCTTCTCTTGAGATGAGATTGGTATTTTGTGTATTGCATCACACTGTTTGCTGGATTCTCCCCAACAATCAATGAAATGTTTATGAATGCATGTTGCAAAGGTAGGATCGGCACATGGTTAAGTGCGGAAGAAACCTTAATTGCTTTTCCGAGATCACGTAGATTATCCTGGGTTGTTTTTGAAGTTTCATCTGGGGTCTAAAGCACAACCCAGTTTGCTGGCTAAATCCAAGCAAGTGGGCTGAAGTGCAATCCCTTTTGGCTGGGACAGGAAAGATCTGAAAGTCCAAAACTTTGCCCAAGTACTTGATAGAATTACTGACAGTACTAAAATTAGACATGTCGGCTCTGAAACTGGATCTGATTATGGACACAGTCTCATCTTGTTGTTCGGTAGCATATTTTGGTTTGGAAGGCTTTCCAAGATTTAGGGTATCATAGCACCTGTGGCTACTTGAAGTTGACATACAACTCAAGGTAGCTAACATCTGGATGTGTATTGTCAGGCTGGGATTCCCATGTGAGAGAACGAAGCCACTCGCGGAGTTGTTTAGTGTATGATATCCCCAAAACATCTTATCTTCCAAATCACACTAAGATCGGGAATGTTCTGTTGCGCAGGACTCTGCACAGACAAATTCGCAATACGATCGAACTTATCCTGAAGGGATATTGTGTGAATTGCCTTTTCTTTGGAAACAAAGATTTTTTGTTCATTATTGACTAGAGATTACAATCAACAATCATGTCATAAAGCTGCTTGTGATTTTTTTCTTCGGAGGTTCGTTGCTCATACACAGCTTTATGTCGATTTTTAGTTTGAATCCCATTCGACAAGAATTTGCTGCTGTATCCGCAAGGATATTTCCCAAAGCAAATTATTTTTCCAGTGGATCTGGTATTACCACAAATCTTGGTGTGATTTAATTTTGTGGACATTAATGGTTTGTTCTGGTCGCAGAATGTCGCGTGACGAACCTTAGTTTGAGTAGCCTCCAATGGCACTAAGAGGCTTAGTTGGAAGTAGCTGCATAGCCTCTAAACATGCCGCTTCAAATTGCTCATGATAACCATTCGAAACAGCATGATATCCTGGCAACCTATGACGTTGCAAATAATCAACATCTTCTGGTTTGCTACGATATTCAGAGTAGATTGCACCCACGACCAATTTCTCGAGTTTCGACGTCGCCACTCCATTTACATGGGTGTAACCCATGCACTTGAACAGATTCGGAGCGCCCCAAGACGTATCTTCAAGAGGAGTGGTTTGATTGTAAGTCCAAGCCGCGTCATAGATGCAGCTTTCATATTCTGGGCAATCGTCGATCTCATCCAAGCCGATTGTCAAGTTGTCAGCATTATGCCTCAACTTAATAAGTGGGAATCCATAGAGATGTTTTGTTGGCATAGTTGTGGCTGGCCCTCATCGCAATTGAAAAGCTAATCCTATTCTGCAAGGCAAAAACCAAACTAAGCCAGAAAGACCACCGCAACAAAATCCCGCAAAAAGAGGGGTCCCATCCCATTTCCCTTCCAAAAAAGCTACCTTTTTTTTGGCCTAAAACTCGTGTAAACTCGGTCGCGATTCAAACAATTTGACCAGATTCATGGATCGGTAAATGCCCATGCCATCGATGGGACTGGTATATTTGCCTACATTTACCATATTCTGCCATTAAAAACAAGCATTCATGTAGGTAAATATACGTACCTTTTCGTCCCATGGATGGTCTGGGATATATCAGTCCCATGGGAATCCGTAATGGGCTAATTAGTGATCCGGTTCAGGGAATCCAATCCAGTGATGCAACGACCTGGACAATTCATCCACGAAAAAACTTATCCTACTTTCCATTGAATCCTGGTTGTTTAATAGGTATCCTTATTCTGGTTTATTATAATGACCATTTAATTGTGTAGTATAATCCCCTGCCTATATCCCCTAAACAGCTTGGTTGAAACGGTTTACTAAGATGTGGTTGGAAACCTGGCAAGCAGGTTCATAGGGATCCTTGTACATAATGGTTTATGAAATAATCCAGTACAATTCCGTGTGTAACCCAACCAACCAGGGTATTTTTTTGATTGCTCAATTGAAATTTTTGAACCCCCAAGTCAGTGAGGTTTGGTTCAGATGATTTTCCTTTTGAATCGGGCGAATTTGTATGTGAACCACTCGTTCAATAATTTCCAGGGTGTAACATTAATGGCAAATGAAGGTTTACCCTCCAGGCAACTAACATATCCCACCTTGAGAAAAGGAAAATCATCTTCAAACGTGATTTTTTAATGGGATATGTTAGTTCCCAGGAGGGTAGTTCGGAAATTCCCAAGCCTTTAAAAATGTTTCACCATCCTGGTGGGTGATGATTTGCATAATGGGTGGAGAGTTAACCGCTCGAAATGGTCGAACAAACATGGTGTTTGCCTGGAGTTATACTTAATTACCCCCCAAAAAAGGTGGAGTTATAAGAAAATTTCGGGCCCCTACTTTATAACCCAGAACATCTCCATGGGACGAACGATATATTTACCTACATGAAAACCCACACAAATCAACGATTCATGGTGGGTAAATATACCAGTCCCATGGATCCGTAATGGGTACCTGGTGACTTTGGGCCCACCTTGTGCCGTCATTTTTTGATGGATTTCCCTTGCCTGAGAAGCCCCGGTCACGGTGACGTTGTCCAAGGAGATGAGGAAATTCTCCGCGCTCGGTAGGGTCACGGTGATGTCCTTCCCAACCATGGTGTCATGGTGACATGGTGGCATGGTGGCTGCGGTGGATGCACTTGGGAGAAATGTTGGGAGAAAATGTTGACTGCTTGGTAGTTGAACCAACCCATTTGAAAACTATTAGTCAAAATGGGAATCTTCCCTAAATAGGGGTGAACATAAAACACGTTTGAAACCACCACCTAGTTGAGGATATACTCTCCATGAAACGAAGCCAGCAAGTTGAAACCCTGAAAATTAATTGGAAGATGACACTTCATTTTAGGATTCGGCTTATTTTCAAGGGTGACATGTTAGTTTCAGGAAGGGTGGCTGTTACTCTAAAACAACCATTTTTTAACCGATGGAAATGGTGATTTCCACCCATGTTTCATGTAATGATTTGGTTCGTCATCCAACTGAAACACAATATGGATGTTTCCAAAAATAGTGGTACCCCAAAATCATCCATTTTAATAGGGTTTTCCATTATAAACCATCCATTTTGGGGTACCCCTATTTTTGGAAACACCCATCTTGAAGTCGATGTTTCAGGTTCCAAGGTACCTCTCTCCAAAAGTTAGGAGTTTCAACAAAAATCAATTTGAGAAGACCCTTTTTTGGAGTGGAGAGTAATACAGCTGATGGCAGTCCCAGAAATCCGAAAGAACCCCCGTGGGATGTCGGATAAACAGTGTAAATAATGGGATCAAAAACCTATCAACAGTATCATTGTATCATCCATTCAAGGAGGCAAAGGGCATGTGCCAGATTGACCCTCGTGGCCCCAGTACTTAAAATGCTTCCTTGGTAGACTAGTGACTAGTGTGATTGGAATGGATCTATCCAAACAAGTGAGCAACCTTCAAAACCGATTCATGAAACATTGATGGGCTCAAGACGTGATCCTCACAATGGCTCACTCGTTATAATCCCTACAGCTGGGAAGTAATAATCCTCTCCCAAATGCTCCATGTAAGGAATATATGTACTTACATTTCCCCTTTGTTCACGTGGCCATTTTTCACCTTTCATCTAGGTATGTCATCCATACATTCGGAGCACCCGGGTCTTGTTTTTTTGCAGCAAATAACCAAGGTTTTGGTGCTTAAGTGACATGCTTAAAGGATTCTATAAGGGGCTACTACCCTCCCTGAAACTAACACTTCGTCCCCAAAAAAATGATGGTTTCCAATAGACTTCTCCTTTTCCAGGGTTCAATTTTCAGGGGATATGTTAGTGGGAGGGTATATCTGGGTATCTTGGATGATTTGGAGTCTCCACTGTGTTTCAGTAGTTATAATTAAACACCCTTGGGGTTGCACAAGGAAATTGTGTAAAGAAAATTCACTCCCCGACCTCCACAGCGTTTCCCTACCATTTCTATGGTGTTTCAGGGATAATACTTGAACTGCCTTGAGGGTTTTGTAGAAGGGCAGTTTTTGTATACCCATAGGATCCATGGGACTGGTATATTTACCTACATTTACCATAAAAATCAACCATTCATGTAGGTAAATATACCAGTCCCATGGATCCTATATGGTTTATGAAATAATCCCTATATAACTGGGCAATATACAGTAAATGTAGTATAGTCATAGTTCCCTATAAACCCCAACCAACCATCGTCAATTTGTGGGATAGGAAAATTGGTGCCCCCCAGGGTGTCCTGCGCCAGGCATTGAAGCCACAAGAGAATCCAACCTGGCATGGGGGAAGCGAAGCTAAAAGAGTCATTATAAGTGAAGTGATGGGACCCAAAAATATGATTCCCTTATCACCCAACTGAAAGCTGATGTGTTTTTTTCCATGTTTCATGGGACTTTTTGACCCTCCACCAAAAATTACACCAACAAAACACCCGGCCAAGTCCGTGGAGCGTTTGATTTCTTGTCCCTTGAGCTTTATCACCATGAATGGATTCATGGAAAATATCTATACCCACTAATTGATTCTCCCTAAGGTTCTTGGACCCTCCAATCCAAGGGTTTGAACCTGTATAGCACGGCTAGGGTCCTCAAAATAGCCAGTTTTGAGGGTCCAATGATCCTTAGGGCTATTAAAAGCAACCATTCGTGGATCTGTAAATATACCTATACGCTTCCTCCCATGGGATCCTATAGAGATCATTGCTGGGGTTGAAGATCCAGAAGAGTCATTCAACCCTGTTTTTTCGGAGACCCTCCCATCGCTGATTCTTAGGTAGTATAATTCATTTATGTGATTAAGCAACAAAAATATGGTAATTTTCGGTAGGTAGCCTCGGTCTTGGTTAGTTAAACTATCATTATAGCTTGACTTGTCAAACAAAAATCATCAAACATCCTTTGAATCTAATAACCAACCCGCTTGAACAATTATGCTCATCAAATGGACTAGGCCTTCAATAAAACAAGAATGGAACTGATTTTAGCAAATTACAAAGGGGAAACAGGACAAACTCACCACCAAAACGTCACAACCCACCGGTTTTGTTTTTGGGTAAAAAAGGCGCCTATCCAACCACGCATGACTTTGAAAAACGTCGTGGCCACTCCACCTGCAGCGCTTGGGGGGGTTGGGTTTCGTCACTGGTAGTTCAACTTCTGAGCTTTTCTTTTGGACTTCCCTTGAAAAACACTAAAAAAAACATATCTTACTAGTTTCCATTGAATCCTGGTTGTTTAATAGTGATCATTATACTGGTTTATTATAATCCCCATATAACTGGGTAGTAGAATCCCCCTATGTACAGTATATAACCTAAACAACCAGGGTTTTTTTCATTGCTCCCTTGTTGTTTTGTTACCTGGGGAGGTACCTCACGGAGAAGAGCGCTGAGAATCATTCATGACTCGAACTTGACTGGCTACTTAGATGCGATGACAAGTCCCTACCAAAAAAGAAACAGTACTTGGATGTCCTATAGGTTAGTGAATGGTTAGTAAATGAGTTATAATTAACCTACTTCTGAATAGTTATAACTTATAACGGTTATAAGTACCCACTTACTAACCTTTTACTCCAACCATCGTGAAGATACATGTTTTCTTCAACTGAGACGGTGACTCCATTGAGTTCAGTTGTCCCACTGAAGTGGTGATTTGATCAAATCGTGTTGTCGAAGACTGTTCTTCCCACCACTTGTTGGTGGTTGAACCAGCCCTTTTAAGATATTCTATGCTTGTCAAAGTGGGAAGTGTTTCGAAATTGTTTGCTTACTTTGGGGAACAAAAATCGTACAGAATGCTTGAAACCTAGACATACTTGGAGGATCAACCCAGTTAGTAAGTGATTAGTAGCCCCCATTCAAAAGCCATTTAGGCCATTTGGAAGGGGAACAACCCTACTCAGGGGACTTACCACCATGGATATTAACCGCTTACTACTTGTAACTGGCATGATCCTCCAAGTAGACCACTTGTTGGGGTTATAATAGTTACAAAATGTTCAGCCGAACATCCAGGGGGCTATATCTTCCCTTTTCTCCATTTCCTCAGCAGAAATCAAGGAATTTGCCAGAAACCTGCGGTCCGGGGGGGTTGTGAAACGAGATTAGATCTCATAACGACGGCCTAAAGGCCAAGAATAACAAAGACATGCTCCAAAGGTTGTATTGTACTTGTTTTGGACAATCAAATGACCATAAGCACCGACCAATTACAGTAGTCTCATCAAAATTCATAACTGTCACGAATATACCACAAAAACATGATTATTTGTTTGAAAAATCATCCTGAAGAACTTTGGGTTGAGAAAACCAGCAAATTAGCATGCAATGCTACCTTAAATTCACACGTAGCCAATTCTGATATCGGCGAATGATTTCATACCAAACTTCCATGATACCTTGGCGATAGTATCGGCACGACTGCCACTTGCCACATGGCCACTTGCCAATAACTTCCACCAACGATCTCCCGTTGGCCACCCCCGCCGCCCCGCCAGGCCTTATTCGGCTGCACGTCATGAAATTCCACGAGTTTCACCCCATCAAAGGCTGGGATTGAAATATGTATATTTTCATGTGTATGATTCGATAGGTGCACCATAAACCCCTTGGGATTGCTTGGCAATATGGAAACATCACAAGGGTCAAATCATGTATCAGCAAAAAGAGCTGTTTGTTTTCGTGTTTCTTTATTTGCCTAGTTAAAATCATCACTTTTCAATCTCCCAAAATCGAACAACATTTGCCAAAGTTGTCTCAATCTGATTAATGTGGAACACCAAAATCTGAGTTCCAAAAAAAGGTGCATTTTTTTTTGACGGGGACAATTCGTCTAAAACTTCCATCTATCTATGTTTCAAAAACACTTAACCCAAAAAACTCTCATTCCGAAGTGTTTGGGGGACTCATGCTTCCTTTGTCTGCTCATTACTCATTGCGAATAAAAAATGCGGTTTTTAAACCATGATATAATTTGGAGCTTATACCAAGAACCACTCAAACAAAGGGTCACTATGACATTGCCAAGGAAAAACATCCAAGGCCAACTTCCTCAACTCAGTAATCCCCACCCCCAACCTTGGGAGGTATGACATGGATGGACCTATAGACATTCAGAAACACACTCGGGTTGGGTTCCACCTGATAGGATCAACGTATGGTGTATAAATCCCCACTTGTCTGTTCGAACATCTATGGCAAAAATTGGGTAGAATTTCATTTCCTGATATATAAAAGTTGGGGGTGTTTTTTTTGGAACACTGCTCAATTCTTGGCATATGATGTTTTTTTTGTCATTGCGGTCTTAGCCTTGGCTTACTTTGAGCCTTTCCCAAGTTTCGTTCAAGCGCAGGTGTTTAGCGGGTGGGTGGTAATTTTCAGCGACAAAAAGCAGCAATGTAAAAAATGGAAGGTTTCGGAAGGTCTTGGAAATATGGTTCCGGAAAAAAATGGTGGTAGGAAATCATTAAAACAAAACATCTAAAGAAACAACTATATACCGTAGGTTTATTCACCTGCTTCATTCACCTCCGACTTTGAATTCATCATACAATCATAAATCACTTGAACAAATCCAAGAGTTTTTTTTGCAAAATTAAAATCATGATGCTGAAAGGGAAAAATTAAACAACCACCTCCAATTTTCATCATCAATTTTAAGGGATCTTTGTTAAAGAAATGGCCTAAGCATCATCCCTCCGGATCAGTTACTGATCCAAATCCATCACCCAAAAAAAGTGGATCCATCAATGGGCCGAGTTTGTATTCCTTTACTCGAAAATAAGATTTGGCAATTTTTGGCCTATTTTTTTTGTTGAAATGTAGGCAAATATAACCAAAAAAATGATCTGAAGGATCCGAGGAAATGGTACATTTAATGCAAATACATTTACCTGCTATATTTACGATATATAAATCAACCGTAAATGGTAGGCGACTTATACCATGCATTGATCCGCAAAAATGTCATGCGAAGCAGGGAAACCAAAAAAACAAACCGCGAGTCGCGGCGGAGGTTTGATTCAGTCTACGAAGGCGATCAGAAAAAACAAAAATTGATTCCATCGAAGCCATGTGTTACAACAACAACCACCAGGAAGAAGAAGAGGAACAAAAACATAAACAACAACAAGTACTACGAATCGAAGAATGATACAGAAATCCTACCTTCTACTTATTCTACTACTACTACTACTACTACTACTACTACTACTACTGCATCATCCACATCTCCACTGTTTTTTCCACTGCTCTTCACCCAGTAAGTCCATTCTGCACAAATCCATCGGAAGACATCGATCGAAGCTTTTGACATCCAAGACACAACACAACAGCATAGCTAAATCGCTGTATTTCCCTGAAAAAGAACTAAGGGCATGTGTCAACACAAATAAAATGGATGTCATGTTTAGGTAAACGTTCAAACGTGTGTTGAATCATGTTTATTACACCATTCAAGTTGAACAGCTAATTCTTGTTTTTCGGTTGACTGTTCTCCAAGTCAGAAAATCCGAAAATAGGGTGCTGTGCTCCCATGGGCTGCATTGAAAAAGATGCAATATACAAATCCCAGCCCACCGATATTTCTGTCCAAATTCTATATCATATTTCACCAACCTAGATTTCCCTGACATAAGGGGAATTCCCTTCCTTGCAAACCACCATTTGGGGGAATTTCGGTCGTGTGACGCCGCGAACTAATTTGACCAGGTCTTTTGATTCCTTGATTAATTTACCTCCTGGAAACTAACGGAAATCCCCTACCGATCTCAGCACTGTGGGTCGATGATTTTCCAAACGTCCCGTTTAGTGGGATATGTGTTAGTTCCCTGGAGAATATATTAAAAAAAGAGGAGTGATTGGGAATATTACCTACCAATTTTACCAAACAATGTTAGATTCCTGAAGGGTATGATCCCCCAAAAAAAAATCCCAGCTAGATATAGATACATATTTACTTAGCCCCTATCAAATGTAAGTAGGGTTTTAACTCCACTTATACTTGGTACAACCCCAGCTATCCATTTATAAGTCCACTTATAGGAATTATATCTTAATTTGGAACCGTAAATCATCAAATGGATCTTCATTTGGAACTTGATTTTGGCGTTGCCAGTCTCACGATTTGATTCACTTCATCTTCTCCAGCACCTGCAAAGTTACACAGAGTTGCCATCGTTTCACCACGGGTTGGTTGGGTTATAAAGGGGGATGGATACATACCACGCAGTTATAATATAGGGATTATTTCATGGCAGCCATGAACTCAACTAAGGATCCCAAGAAAGCTAAGCAGTATTTCATGCTTCATGTCACATGTCCAGGTTGGAAAATCACTGCTCAAGTCAAAACAAGAACACACTGGTTTTCACACCCAGAACAAAAATCCATCTCCCAATGTTTTTCTCAACAATCCATCCCCCCCATATGGAGAGATTAGTACATTGCACAAGTAAACATTCTCAAACTGACAGCTCAAGCCCCTGAAAATAGGCCCAAAAACCTATTTTACTGGTGCTATGTTAGGGAAGGAATTGCGAACAAACCCACAACTGCGAACAAAAAGGTCGATTTTTAGCATGCTAAAAGAGATAAGTGCTAGATGTTTTGTGGATTTTTTGTTGGAAATCAATTTTGACGGTAAACGCATCATTACATTTGAAGCGTCTGGGTGTTACATCTTCATGGAATCTAAGCGGGCCCAGAGTCACAATGCCAGTAGCCTTATTGATGCCTTATTCAGGGATCATGATAAAAGAAATGACATGCCCCAGGATACTCTGATGCTATTTGATTTGCCGGTTTCCAGCTACAATTCAGCATACGTACTAACCATCTACAGAATCTCTGAACACTAGTAAGATTATAAGTATCAACTTACAGAAATTTCTGTGGCTATACCGGCTATACCTATCTGGGAGAATTTTTTGCTATTATTCCTGACACCTAAATGTTCCTTGGGACATTTTGGGGGAAACATTCCCTGAAAACTCTTCACCACCATTTCGGGGGATTCCTCCAAGTTGAACTGAGGCAAAGAAAGAAGCAAGTTAAAGGAACCTTTTGTTGTAGATTTCCGTAAAAAAGTCACTGAAAAAACACAAATCCATGGGTATTTTAACCATTTTTCCTTACATGAATGCCTGAAACAATTTATGGACTAAATTAGTAGGTAAATATTAAATTCCCATGAAGCGTATGGGAATGAAAGTTTGGGACTAAGGAATCAAACCCATAGGAGGATCCGAATGGGAGGAGTCCGGTATCGGTATGATGTACCGATCCTATGAATTTTGGACTGATTTTCACTGATGCTCAATGTATGGCCTATATACCTACATTTGGGTAGTTTTGGGGGTATATAAATGTAGGTAAATATACCATACAATGAGCATCTGCGTTTGATGCGATCAACTAAGTAGGTTACCAAAAAAAAGCAGACTCGTCCTGTGGATCCGTCATGGGAAACAGATGGGTTGGGAACCTTCTGGGTTGTCCTGCTGGTACTTAGGATCAATGGATTATATCACCCCTACTGTACATAAGTAGGTTGGATACGTCCCGTAAATAGGATATAAACCAACTTACTGACTAATGACATCCCAGTATAGTTTCAGGTAGTTTTAGAAACATACACCTGAAATGTGCTTTTCACCAAACCTGGTTCTCTCACGAACCACCCCCAGTCCCGTTCGAAAGACTCATGATCTCATGTGTTTTTCCAAAAGCCTCGTCCATCTGCGAGACCTTCTTTTTCATTTCCCTCAGTCAAAAACCACGTTCCAGCGGCTGGAAACAAGACTGAAACGAGTTTGGTGTTTTCAAGGGTCCCGAAGATATCCAAGCCCCTTGTCGTCACCAAATGATCCAGGTTGGGAAGATTTTGACTTTGATGCTCTGGAGGATTTGGGTTGAGAACTGCTATCTCCAGCATAAGGAAGACATGATGGGTTTCCCAAAAAAACTCTGAAAAATTCCACTGTTTTCAACCCATGTTTTTCCTGAAGGCTGGAAATGAAGGCATACCAAAGTGTCTCTGCAGCATTTTCTGGAATTCTTCATCCCGAGGCCTTTCGCCTCTGAATGGTTTCATTCCAATAAGAATCGTGTACATATTGAGTTGGTTCCATGGAGTTTCCTGGTTCCCTTAATAGGTGGTAGGTAGCATATAATAACCCAATTCGCAATATATACCACTTATGTACCACTTGTATATTGCCAATTGGGTTATTATGTGCTACCTACCACCTATTAAGGGAACCAGAAACAGCTATTGAGTTGGTGGTTGAACCAACCCATCTGAAAAATATGATCGTCGAATTGGAAAATCTTCCCCAAATAAGGGGTGGAAATAGACAATATTTGAAACCACCCCAGTCCCTGACACTAACCCCTCATTGAATTCCCATGTGCTCCCTGAAAGTTTATATAACAGTTCGCCCCTGAAAAGAAGCCATCCTGAAAGGAAAGGATCATCTTCCAACCATCATTTTTGCAGGGGCGAGCTGTTAAACTTCGGGTGTGTTTATGACATATTTACTTACATTTCAACCTACCTAAGCCAAGGTACTTCAGCTGCCATTCATGTTGCGCTGATGGACCATTCTTCAGCTCCTTTCATTCGGGTTGTTTTGAACATCCGAGGTGGGGGCTGGATAAGGATATCTTGGGTCGTGTTTGCTGGATCATCCCCAAGATGGACGGATACGTTGTTAATAACCATGGTGATGGTAAGTAATCTAAGGATCGGGCTGTGGGACCCCTTCCAAATGGCCTGTTCATGGCTTATAAATGGGGCTTACTAACTACTTACTAACTGGGGTGATCCTCCAAGTAAGCACTCGAAAACCAATCAACATTTTGAGGTTAGTAGAGGTCCCAGGGTTCGGGGCAACCCTGATATCCCAAAAATTGTTGTTTTCACTTGTGGGAAGCAAACACTAAACGTTTTCACTCAACCGTAAGGGGGTGAGCTTTTTGAAATCTTCAAAAATCTCACGATGAACTCAAAAAGTAAGTATCTGGGATCAAATACTTGGATGTACCGTTGGGTTTGTTAGGATCAATGGTTAGGATCAATGGGTTATTCTCTACTTATGAGATATACTGGGGTTATAACCCACTGATCCCAACCTTTTACTAACTTCAGGGTTTGCAAGGAATAAACAATGCAATTGTCAGGAATCTCTAGGGACAAAACCCGGGTAGACATCTATAGAAGGATGCGAAAAAAGTGCAACTCAAAATAGGTTCATCTTTCCCCCAGCCAAAAAAAAACACAAAAACACATATTCAACTAGATGTAGTTACCCGATTTGTGGCTCCACCCCATCTGGCAAAATGGAATCATATTTCACCAACCCTGTACCGAGATTTTCACTGTTGATGGTTCCAACCAGAAATCCGGTAAACTAACTCACCAGTTGAGGTTGGTGGTTGAAATATCCCATTTCTTTGCAAGGGTTTAGAACCATCCAAACGGTGGTTGTTTGGGATTTCTGGTTGCCATCAACAGTACTTCTTCTCCAACCCTCCGGTACTTTGGATTATGGAAGGGTGTTCATTCTGATTTAAATGTCAAGGCATGGTGTGAAATTCCTTGCAAGATATGTATCTCATCAATAAAAACAACATGTATCTCACTCAGCCAGAGGACCATGAAAATTTCAAGTGTAAACACGGGATGCTTATCTCATGGCTTTTGCCATCATCCCCATACAACTGGGTAGGTTTTGATTTTCATCACCTATATGGGTGTTTCCGAAAATAGCGGTACCCCAAAAATGGATGGTTTATAATGGAAAACCTTATTAAAATGGATGATTTGGGGGTATCACTATTTTTGGAAACATCCATATACACTAAGCAAAACTGCTCGGTCCCCCGGGACTCATCTAAAGGGCCCACGATCAACTCAAAGGGGCGGTTAACGGGTATGAGGGACGATGAACCAAAAATTGGCGGTTGGTACAACATACATAACCACTTGGATGTCCCAGGAAGTTCGTTAATGGTTAGCAAATGGGTTATAACCACAATATACCCAGGTTTTATCCTTTTATTTACTGTACAAGGTTTTATACATCTCAGGTGGTGCAGGTTTTACTTACTCGTTGGTGGTTGAGTTTCAACCCATCTGAAGAATAGGATTGTCAAATTGGATCCTTTTTTCCCCAAACGTTCGGGGTGAACATTTAAAAGAATTTAAAAGAATATTTGATTTGCCACCACCTAGATAATGGACGCTCCAGGTTCCAGGATGTACTGATATAACCACAATATACCCCATTTATAGTAGGTGAAAAACCCCCTTGATCCTAAGCATTGATCCTAACAAACCCAACAGGACATCCAAGCATGGTCTTTTCGAATCATGGGCTCACTTCCCACCCCAACCCACCCCTTCTCCGTCCTCTTCTAACATGGTGCAAGTTTCTTGCATATGATCTCTTGTCCTTAGACTGGACCCCCTTTTGCAGCGAGGGAAGGTGATTGCAAAAAAGATCGAAACAAACATGTTATTGTTCCATAGCACACAAAAAAGAGCTGTCAAAGTTGGAATGATGATGATGTTGTTGTTGTTGTTGTTGTTGTCCAAAAACCCTTAAACAAAAATGGTGATACTTTTCTATTGCCATGCTAGATTTTTTCAGGGGGTGGTAGTCTGGGCAAATTTTCCTATAATTCCGAAACCTGAATCAAGGAGATTTTGTTGGGGGAAGGATTCCCTTACGACCCGCAATCCTTTCGCTAGATAAAAAAAAACGCGGAACATCATGCTAACCAAGTTTCTGTCAGTTTGTCATTGGGGGTGGGGTTCCAGGTTCGGTGGATAATCGCTAACTATTTGGCTAAACCTTGTCTGTTAAGGGGGGGGGGAGGGGGGCGGATGTTTTTTTTTAAAACATCACGAGGCATTCCAACTACCTTGACTCTATTGAAGCAAACATTCAACCAAGCTGTAGGCCAAACCCCTTCAACTCTTCAAATAATGCCTTAATAAGGCCTACTGCCTACTCCTTATTGGACATATTGATGTTTTCACAGTCCCTTAATAAGGCCGCCTGATGAGTTGGTTATACAACCAATATACCTCATTTATATGTAGGGTTTAACTCATAACCCATTGATCCTAACCATTAATCAATCCTAACATCCAACAGGACATCCATCCGTAGATTTCCCATGGATTTTTGTTGACGGATGATCTGGGTATCCCAACGACTTCAGCTTTTCCAAATCTTCTGGACTCAAAAGGGCTGGAGCCTTTCCAACCTTTGAGAGACATTTTTTTCAGACGCTTGAGTTGAGTGTGTTGTTTTCCCTTAAACAAAAGGTCGAATCCGCATTTTTTTCCACAAAACACCATGCTTGGGAGGTCGAAGGGAGATATTTGTGGCAGTCCAAATAAATGAATCTAAATCGCATCAAATTTTACTCTCGGATCTTTTCACACAGCTGGGAACGGGTCTGGTATATTTACAGATCCATGAATGGTTGATGTGTGGTAAATAAGAAGGTACGTATATCATATACCGGTCCCATCGATACTACAAGGTGGGCCCCTACCAGTGACAGTGTAAGTAGATTTGAATTCCCTACAACTGGGGTTACAATCGTACTGATAGGGGTTATCTCACTTTCACACCAATACCCCCAAACCCCCACATCAAAAAAAAGGGGATTGGGGGGGCTGATTTTCGCCAATCCCCACCCTGTTGTTGTTGTTGTTGTTGTTGTTGTTGTTGTTGTTGTGGTTGTCGTTGTCGTTGTCGTTGTCGTTGTTGTTGTTGTGGTTGTCGTTGTCGTTGTCGTTGTCGTTGTCGTTGTCGTTGTTGTTGTTGTTGTTGTTGTTGTTGTTGTTGTTGTTGTTGTTTAACTTGATGTTTTAAAGTGCTTCTCAAGAAATGCGTCTCCTTCCTTAATTAAGCATGTTGAAGTGCTGCGGAATTCCCTGGTCTTAAGTCCAAAAAAGCCCTGGAAGTCTACCAGGCTACCATTCTTTGATAACTTGCTTTGCGAGTTTCACCATATCATATTACGGATCACATGGCACTGGTCTATGTACCTACATTTACATTAGTAATTTTTTATGGTTTTCATGTAGGTAGATATACCATACTCCTGGATCTTATGGTAGTATTACGTAAGGGTTGGAATCATCATCCAAAAAGGTTCACCCAGCCTTTCTGTAAAAAATGCTGTTTGACATATGCAGGGCCAAAAAACACCCGGAGGATTCATTGTATGGAAAAAAAACATATCACCTGCATGGATAGGACGGATTTTTATGGAATCAAGTAGTAGGCAAGTATATAAAAAGTCCCATGGATCCTATAGGGATAATGATCTGCAGGGTAAGGAGAATGTGTTTGATGGTTTTTTTGGCTTGCAAAGTGTCTTAGCTTTGCTCAAGGTGCTTGGAAAAAAAGTAAAAAAACGAATGCTACCAACTGGTGGTTTGATGATTTTATATACCATGGTAAAATCCGTGAAACAGCACCTCAAACACATAAATCGCAGATTCTAGGGGGATTCTATAAAAAAACACTTTTTTGTTGTTATTGGTCCCATGGTACCACCAAAAATAACACAAATCCACGATGTCCACAACAATCTCACAGGCAAGTCACTGTACCAATACAAGTGCCGAAGAGGTCTACGTCCTGGAATCTTGGAAAAAAATGGAGGGGAGGAGACAAGGAAAAGTCGGAAAACGCGGTAGACAGCTGGTTGGTGGTTTCAACCCATTTGAAAAATATTAGTCAAATTGGGAATCCTCCCCAGGTAGGGGTGAAAAAAAAATATATTTGAAACCACCACCTAGACAGGCTTGAATACGTTGAATTGAAGACATATTCAACAATTTTGGTTGTCAAACATTAATTTTTGCATTTTTGAATTGAATGAAAACAACTTTTTGTTGTCAAACAATGCACGATTGTAGGCTTCCAACCACTTTAACGTTCCACCACAAAACATCCTTTGAAACAAAAATTACGTCAAAACCAACCAATTAACCAACCGGCACCACCCAACCCCATCGTGACCGTCCTCCGCTTGTGATTCAGGACGTTGCATCCATTGAAAGAGATCTGTCAAGGCCTACAAAACCCAATCCAGCAAGGTGGACCCTCTTAGCCGATCGCTGGTGAAACAACCCCTATAAATGGCCTGAATTAAACGGCTTTGCCTGAGGTTTGCAGCCCTACTTAATAGGAGGCAAATAACCCTACTTATAACTGGTTTTTGGTCCCACCTTGTGGCAGAATGGCAAGTCAAAAAGCACTTATGGATCTTTATGTTGAAAACTAGGTGTTTGAGCCACCAACTCATTTGTTTGTTTTTTTGCAAGATTTGCTGCTGCAGTGATAAACTTGCAAGGTTTGAATGAGTTGAACAATCTTCCCCAAGTTTCCGGGTGAACAATTCGGGAAAAAAAACGCATTGAGACAAGCGTGACCACTTAGGAAATCATTGTTCTTCCCAAAAAAAATCCACTCTGTAAGTAAAAACTCCCTACCCATCAACGGTGTTACTTCTGCTTTTGATGAATAGGTACCAAGTTGTTCAATGGATTCAAGTCTGTTTCTGTCACATGTGTCATCATCATTCATATCTTGCCAAAAGAAATTACACGGGCTCCTTCAAAAATTACCGCTAACTGAAAGGAAACGAACATTTGAAGGGACAACCATGATTGTGTGAGGGAGCGATCTTTAGAAAAAAGGTTGAATTACAGTGATTTCTTGCTATTTTTTTCTCGGAAGTTTGCGTGTAAATTAAATTGGATCGTTTCCTCAAGCAGAAGTACAGGCCCCGAATCCTAACATGACAATGGAACAAATAAACATTTGAAGATGTATCGGTATCGCCTGTTAAACACGGTGATTTTCCAGCGATCGCCATGTTAGTTTTCCGAGGGAGGGAAAAGTAAAAAATCGTTGAGTTTCCACCAGCTAGTCTTCTAACTGGCTACATAACCCACTACCCGGGATGGTAACCCTCTCTATAAATGTGCCCTTATAAATGGGCAACTGCCTGGGGTTATAAGTTACCCTACATATCGTGCTTGTTTCACTCCATTTCTAGTTGGTGGACTTTGGACCCACCTGAGCAACGAAAAAACAAAAACCTTATTTCTTTCCATGGGTCATCCTGGTTGGTTAATGACGAGATCCTTATTTCATGGCTTATGACATAATCCCTGTATGATTGGGTAGTATTTCATCCCCTATATACCTTGGATCCACCGAGGGGACCGAGAGGTCAGGTAGATCCATATTCCCCCCCAAAAAAAACCTCGGGACTGAGATCATCCGGACAGCAATGTCACAACCATCGATCTTCGCATTGTAATGGGTGCACATCCTGGGTTGCTTGGAGGATGAGGGTCCTCTCAGTGGATGTTTTTGTTTTTACATAGGATCACCCCAAAGGCCATTTGGAAGGGGTCCCACAACCCTACTCAAGGGGACTTACTACTGTTGATGGACGAAATCCGGCTAACCAGTTGAGGTTGGTAGGTTCTCCGACTATTGACACGGTTTTATACATCCCAAATGGTGCAGGATTTCACCATGGTTATTAACCACGTATCCATCCACTGGGATGATCCTCCAAGTGGGAGTGGGGCCCACTCCCAGTGCTGGAGGTTCTCAAGCTTTGCGGCAACCCCTTGGATGAGAATTTGACCCCAACCTACCTAGGATTCATGGGACGATTGCTTTTGTTTGCCTAAACATGAATCCCTAAGGATCCAATCACCTTTTCAGACGGTGATTGGGGTGTATAATCACCTCCTTAGAAAGGTATTTAGGTTCCATTACCATTCTCAGAAGGTGATTGGATCCCTAGGGAATGGTTGAATTTTATGGTAAATGTATAGGTAACTATACCATACATGGATCATCATGGGAACTAAACTCCAAGAAATCAAATTGGGAATCATGTTCCAAAAAAACATGCGGGGTAAAAACATTGAAAAACATCTTTGAGTTTCCACCATCTAGTAGTTGATTGATGGATAGACATTGCACATTTCCTAGTCTTCCAATTGCCTTGTGAGTAGCTGTTTGGACCCCCAAAACCTCCTGAGAAAGCCTTTAGGGGGTAACTCATCTTAAATTTTGAGGGTGTAGTCTTCATTTTCCTGGTGACCTGGGTCGCTAAATATTATTGGGAACATTACTGGTGTGAAGCCATTCACCAAATATGTGCAAGTCCAAAATGGATCCCACTTTCCCTCAAGTTTTGATGTGAAAATCCCCCAACAAAAAGATATTGAGACAACCACCACCTAGTGAGCTTCGGCTTCAACATTGGAACAAAATCGGGGCAATCACAAGCAGCACCCCCCCCCCCCACAATTTTGAAGGCTGAGGTGGACGACTGGCGCAAATTTTCCTGCAATTGCACCTAGGAGGGGGAAGGGGAGCCAATGTCAAACACCGGTTTCAACCCATCTGAAAAATATTATATAGTCAAATTGGATCATTTCCCCAACTAGGGTGAAAGTAAGGAATATTTGAAACCACCACGTACTATGAGATTCTGTCTGTTTCTGTCTGTGTGTGTCTTTTCTCATGTTGGCAATGGCATGCAATGCCATCTTTCAAGAAACAACTCTATTGATAAATGCCATGGATGCCATAAACAAGAACGGAAGACACAACCAAATCTACCCTGCAAATCAAAGACCATGAAAATAATAGTCCCCTGGAATTGTTGGCTAAAAACCCCCTACTAAAACAATGGTCTTTTCCAACACACTATTCATTAAATTAATGTTCGACTTGGAATCCCCAGGGGATCTAGTTTGTGGTTGCAAAATCCCGTTTCAAACCTCACGGAAGTCAAGTTGGGAATCATCTCTCCTCCAACGTTCGAGTTGGTCGATGGATAGAAATGGAGCCACGAAAAAACTTCTCCTACACTTTCCATGGGAAATCCTGGTTGTTTAATATAGGTATCCTTATTCTGGTTTATTATAATGCCCATTTATATAATTGTGTAGTATGATCCCCTGCCTATATCCCATAAACAGCTAGGTTGAAATGGTTTACTAAGGGAAACCTGGCAAGAAGGTGTTTGGGCCCCAAAATCATACCCTAAACACCGAACATCAATAGGTATTTGGATGTCTAGGGAATGAACGGAAATCTTCCGTGGGAGTTTTCGCCATCTTTTTTTGGTGGCAAAAAGTGGGTGGTTCACTTATTGGTATACCTTTTTGTGAGCGAGGATTTTGGACATATGCTGACGATTTCTTCAAGGATTCTGGTCAGGGCAAATGGGTGGACAGGTAGCATTGCCAGTCTATAAACCACATGAAATAGACACCTTATTTACCATCCCTAAGAATCCAGACCCTTAGAATAGGATTGATGGTCGAAACATCCCATCCCCAGAATAGGAATATATGGGTAATCCCTTTCTTAGGACATATCTGGATTCTTAGCGCATAAGATTACCACAGTGTATTTACCATGCATATCAAATAAAATCATAGACACCAAACAAACTAGCATCAAATCATACAAGTTGGGCCGCGCACCGATCGTTCTAAATCGAGGGTCATGGGGCGGGCCCCTATGAATGGACCTTCTAGAATGGGTTTGCCTGGAGTTATTTCACACCTATAAGTGGAGTTGGTTCACCCTACTTCTACCCTCTGGTAGACGATCACATAGCTGGCTCCGGAATATCCCCTTTAAAACCAATAGGATTCATACATCGACTCAATCCGGGTCCAGCCATTTTCAATTGTCAGCCCATGTTAGTTCACCCTACTTATAACTGGCGACTGGAAGGGCCCCACCTTTGTATTTACCAGTAATTATACAGTGATTGCAAAGTAGATGGCACAGTCCCTACATATTGGTTTATAAGCACCCTTTACTAACCTACCTTTTGGTATCGGCAAGCCATCTACTTTGACCTTAAGGTATATGTTCTAAGCTTAGCTCCATATAGGATGAAGGGATTTTAGACAACCCCAGCTCCTTAGCTTCCCTTCCAACCAGCGTTTGAGAAAACCCTTGGGCATCCCGAACCAGTTCGGGTTGACCCGCTGCGATACGTCCGCTTCTGAGGCGTAGTGGTAGTGGGCGAAGGGAACACAGGAGCAGTGGGACAAAAAACGGTGCTGGTTGGGTTGTATATGGGAGATTATAGTACCCAGTTATGTTATATAGGGATTGTAATAAGCCATTGTAATAAGCCATTGCCCAGTTATCTATGTTGTATATAGGGATTGTATATAATAAGCCATTATAAGGATCCTGGTTTAACCAACCAGTATCATTATTGATCCAAAAACCGTACATGACAGTTCCATCGAATCCTGGTTGGTTCATAGGGATCCTTATATAGTGGTCTATGGTACTCCCATGTAATCCCCACATACCAGGGTAGCATGTCATCCCTTAATCCGAACCCAGCAACCACCGGGGTGGGGTTTCCTTCAATGCTCACATCCTTGGCGGCAGTAAAATCTTCAGCCATGGCGGGCTGAAACCTCCTGAAGGTGAACCTAATGTCAAATTCATTCAGGTATACTTGAATGTCCATGGAAGTTAGCAAATGGCGAGTAAATGGGTTATACCCCCACTATACCCCATTTATAAGTAGATTATAAGCCATTGATCCTAACCATTTACCAAATTCCTGGGACATCCAAGTACATCCAAGTACCAATATGTTAGTAAGTTGGTTTATAACTTATAACCTACTTGCGGGACGTATCCAACCTACTAATTACACATTCGGGTTATAATCCATTTACTAAGTACCAGCAGGACATCCCAGTAGGTATAAATGTACTAAAACGTCCCATAGATCAACAAAAGGGAACAAGATCTGTGTAAGTGGAAAAACTCCAAACAAGCTTATACCCTCCGGTAGACAAACATAGCAATGGAAAATCCCCATCTTGAATAGGAAATCCATCTTCAAATGGTGGATTTTCCATTGCTATGCTAGATTACCGGAGTGTAATTATAACTCAGGAAGTCCAATGACCAAACATTGCCCCTTGGTTTGATCAGGAATCCTTAAAACATCATCCCAAGGACCCATTCTTTTCGTCTTAGACTTGGACTTCCATTGAAAACTATGCTGCTCGTCAAATTGGATCACTTCTCCAGGGATCCAGGTGAACCAAAAAATCTATCAAAAAGCACCAGCTAGATACATTCTATGAAATCCGATCATCATACTTCTCTTGTCAACTTGTCAACCTACCCTGGCTAACCGTTTTTTCTTAATAAGGCCGAAAATTCAACCCTTATTTCTGAGGGGGGAGGTTACCTTAGCAGGGGTAGGTTGAGACCATGGTTGGAACCCACGTCAACACCCCCGGACTCGTTGATCACCCCGTCACCTGGACGTGGTGACCACATAAGGCACGCCAGATGCAGCCAACTCATACCTGGTCGACTCGACTCCAAGCCACTTGACGGACAGGTCCAGGGCTCGAGCCGTAGCAGAACAGCATTTGCTGCAGGTGTTGTTTTTTGTCGTCTTTTTTGTTGGCGGGGGTGGGTTGCTTATATGCAACCCTCATTTGGGGAAATGATCCGATTTGACGACTGGGGCATATTTTTTCAAATGGGTTGGTGAAAAACCACCAACTAGTTATCTAAGTATCTATATCATACTCAAATTGAAACTAACAGCAAAGGCAGCTGAAAATGGATGGATTCAATACGATTGTTTCCTTTTAGGACAATTTCGGCCTATTTTCAGAAAAAATGTGTTAGTTTCAGGGAGTGTACTAGTCTCTCCAAAAGTAAACTTTTCTTTGAGGGGATGGATTTTTGTTTTTTGCGGATGGATTTTAATGTTTGGTTGCTCTTATGATTTTTTGTTTACCTGGTAAACCTCTTGCGTTTTGGCAGGTTGAGCTGAACTATATGGACGAATCATAAACGACATGGTTATTTTGAAGCGTTCTAGTTATGTTATCATAAATGAAAATAATCCATATATGCAAACACAGCAAATCATATGAGCAATGACAAAACCCTCTTGCTTTCCATTATGCTGGTTGTTTCTATATAGAGATGCTTTTTAATGACTAATTATATTCCCCAAATAACTGTTCATGATATGTTTGGGTGTAGTTCAATGTCGACATCTAGGTAGTGGCTTCAAGTACCAATTTCAAAGCCAAGATGTTTCATTAAAATGGGTTCTGCCTTTTCCCCAAAATTTATGGGGTGAAAATTCCTTCCAATAAATTTGAAACCAATAAAGAAGTCACGGAGACGCATGAAACACGGTTTAACAGCCCCTGGAAACACTCCCGAAGTTTAACAGCGATTTTTTCCCTGAAAAGCTTGCGGGACCCAACAGGAAACTACTTTTCCAACCATCATTTTTAGGGGCTATGTTAAACTTTAGGGGTGTACCCTCCCTGAAACTAACGTAGCCTATGAAAATCCCCATACTTCCCGGTAAATACCATCAAAACGGTGGATTTTTCATAGCTATGTTAGTCTACAGAAGTGTAACATGAAGCACTCACACAATCCGCGAAAAATGTTGTTTTCAGAGCCATTTTTCCAGCAGCATCTGCAGCATTGCCACATGGACCTGGTCTTTCAGTGAACGGTGTGGAGCGACCATCAGAACCCTGACATGGAACCATGAAATACTGCTTGGGTAATGGGGATCCTTAGTTCATGGCTGCCATGAAAGAATGTACTATATATAACTGGTTGGTATGTATCCATCCCCTATAGCCCATGACTGCATAATATTTCATCCCCTAAATAGCCCAACTCAACTCTGACCATCAATTTAGGTGCTACTGTTGATGGCAACCAGAAATCCGAAACAACCACCTGGGATGGTCATCCATTTCTGAATGAACCGTGCAGGGAGCCTAGCCCTCGTCGCCGTTCACTGAACTGTTTTCTTTCGTGAATGACCAAGCAAATTCAAATAGAATATTCTCCACAAATAGTGAATTGACAAAAACAAAAACATATCACCTCTTAAAAACACCCATGCGTTCATTTCTCTATCTGCCAAAAAAGATAGCTCAAGCCTAGACTGCTACAGTCGACATAAAATTAAACCCCAGGTGTTTTTTCTTAACAGAAAAAAAACCTGTTGATGGAAGAAAACACCTGCTTGATATGTAAAATATCACATTATTTACAGGGTTTTAGACATGCCAGGTGGTTGTTTCGGATTTCAGTCATGAACCGTATCACTTTCCACCGGACCTCCATTTGTTTCCGATGAAAACGTAGGTAGCTCCCATGCTTCCATCGTGGCTAGGTGACCTGAGATCTCATCATTTCCATCAACAAAACCTATGGGATGACACGATGCAACTCCCAATTAAAACCCTAAGGCCCTACTTGGAGGATCATCCCAGTGGATGTAAGTGGTTAATAACCATGGTGATCGTAAGTCCCCTAACTGAGGTGATTCCTCTTCCAAATGACCTAAATGGCTTATAAATAGGGGTTACTAACCACTTACTAAATGGGATGATCCTCCAAGTAAGGCCATAAGATCCAGGTATGTCCTAAGGAAGGGATTTCCCCTACAATCCCATTCTGTTGATCGGGTTAAGACCACCAAGTCTGCTCTATGTTCTTGGTTTTTGCGAGGTACCAGGATCTCCATAGGATCTCCCAGTAAGTTAGTACAAACATGTTCAACTTTTTGTTTGGTGCAGACACATTTGAGTTTCCATTCCTAGAAGAAATTTTCCAGCAATTTGGGCCGACACAGGCCGTTCAATGCATGTGGGCCATTAGGGGCAATTTGATCGATCGGTTAGGAAATAGGATGTGCTACGAAAACGCGCCCTGGCATTTCCTCGTTGGGGGTGCCTCATTTTGCTGAGTTTTTCCACGGTTGGGAAAAGATGCTAACAAATTACAATCATTTTGAGCAGAATTTGATGGCAGGAAATTAAGCACCAAATCAGAAGAAACAAAAACAAAAACATCCTAAGATACTTCTAATATATGGATGTTTCCGAAAATAGGGGTACCCCAAAATGGATGGTTTGAAATGGAAAACCCTATTAAAATGGATGATTTGGGGGTACCACTATTTTCGGAAACATCCAAATAGACATACAGATACATCCTGTTGCTGGTTCACAAATCCTACACTGAAGCTGACACGGCAAATATCCCAATTATTTACAGGAGGTTTTAGTGCCAAGGTGCTTCACCAACGATTTCTCTTCACCATCAATAGTAAAGCAGTTAATTTTCCAGCTGCAAACATCCCAACAGAATCTAAAACAACCCCTTAAAAAAGGTGGCAAAAGGGAAGAACGGCAATTTTTGGAAGTTTCGGGATTTTTGGGGCAAATTTGGCTTATTTTCGGCAAAACAACTCCGGTATTTATAGTGGGCCCAGGTCATGTTGAGTGATTCGGAGCGATGGATTTCCCCCACGTTTCCGTTGACAGCAGCGGTTTTGTCAAGTATTCCCATCCAGCCAATCAGCGAGCGATGGGACCCTCCGAAAAAGAGGGGATGTTTTGATTCTGTTTTTTGGCAGGGTTCTTTTGGATAGATCTCCAGTTTTCCAGCATGTTTTATCCAGTTTTGAGATCCCGTGATTCTTAGGTTTCAGGGATCCAATCACCTTCTGAGAATGGTAATGGAACCTAAATACCTTTCATTTCGGAGGTGATTATACACCCCAATCACCATCTGAGGTTCGGTGATTGGGATCCTTATAGGGAGGGTTTTTTCAACTTTCCTGCCAGGACACTCAGCAGTTGTGACCAATCCACTCCTAGGTATTCACGGGACTGTCCCGTAGATGCAATCTCTATGGTTTCAGCTTCCACGTCCTCGACTTCTGGGCTATGTTGACCTGGTCACCCCAGGTCAAGCCCCTTCGGTGAATTCCAACCCAAAAGCCACATCCCAAAGAATGCGGGACCCTGATGGCATCAGGACATTTACAGTCATTTAAGATATATTTCCAACCAAAGAGCCAACTATTTTTCAACTAAAATCTGGTGAACATTTGATCCTATCAAGCTTTGATCCCTGGGAAGGTGGGCCCCTTCACCAGTTACAATTGAAGTGCAATAACACCTATAAGTAGGGGGTGTAACCCCATGTACCTATTTATCAGGACCCATTTACAAGGCCATTTTTGGTAAGGGGTTATCGTTATAACTCCATTTACACCCTGGAAGATTAACATGGAACCTACAGATCACCCATAAAAAGAAAGGAAACTTATCTGAACCCTACCTCCAGGGAATTATGTTCCAGCCGTTAATCTTCAGGGGTTTTCCAACCAGTAGGAGCCCATCCTTAAAGTCGAAATTCCCTCGCCTTTCAGTTGCTTCAGCTTCTCGGTGGACACTTGCATCACTGGCGCAGTTACACCACGACGTGCACCATGACGACCAATCGTCACAGAGGGACCATCTGCAAAGGATGGAACCTGGGAAGATTTTCAGGATGAATCATCATTGGGAGTTCCCAAGCATACCCATACCCATTACGGATCCATGGGACTGGCATATCTAGCTACATTTAAGTTGATTTTTATGGTAAATGTAGGTAAATGTACCATACATGGATCCTATGGGATAGGGCCACCATAATCCCTGAAGAAGGCCTGAATATTTCCCGAAAAAGGAGGGTGGCATTTGGGGGGGTGTTGAACATTGAAAATGTTTTACCATACCTGTCCTTCGTGTCTTTCCCTGGAAAAAATCAGACTTTTCTACCTCTTCATATCTATGGTAAGATTTCCATCCTCAAAAATAAATGTCTTCATATTTGGTAAGATTTCCATCCTCAGAAATTGGAAAAGCTCATCCACGAATCGCAAGGTCCGGTAATATCACTACAAACATCAAAGTGAACACCGCAACTGAGGGCGGCGCATTCCTCTGCAAATTTCAGCACTTGCGACAACAAAAACGCGGAACAACAACTTCTTCGTTCCGCCAAAGGAGGGACTTCACAGCGGTTCTGCTTCACCGCGGCCTGCAAAGACCATGAGACCTGTTGGCGGTCGAAAATTTGCAAAGTCTTCGGCGGCCCGCCACCATGGGTACGGCATTTTGAGGTAGAGCCCCACTGTGGTCAATGAGGAAGACTTCCGCTTCGGCTCAGGCTCGCCCTTCCGACCTCTATAGCTTCCAGGTGTTTTGGAGCAGCGGTCATGTCCGCCTCAGCTTTTGCAATGGTGTAACTCCTCTTGCCACCACAAAATCTCGCCCAATCGTTATGTTCCAGGTTCTTTCATGCTGTCAGTGAATTTCTCCTATTCTACGGACCTATGGTACCATACAACACTACCACTGCAACTACTGAACCATCTCTTCCCCATTTTGATGTTTTATATAGCCCAAAAGTTTCAGCTGAATCTTTCCTATATTCATCATAATTTTTCCAGCCATTCATGTAGAAAAAAAACATGTTCCAGTTTTATTCAGCATCTGGGTAGGTATGTTTTGTGGAGATGACCATTGTACTGAGTTAGTTTCTGGTGTTTGTTTAGATAGCTAAAGACAGAATAAAGACAGAAAGCTTGTATCGTCATCTCTAAATTCAAAGGTTTAAATCATTTGAATTTTACCACCAATTGCCACTTATGTGTACCATGCAAAAGTCGTTTCCGCATACATTTGGTGTAAAAAACCAGTGAAAAAACCTTTGAAACCACGAGCTATTAAAAAAAACACCAACCTGTACCTCACCCTGCAACAGCCTGGCATTGCCCTCCTGTTCATGATTAACCTTTTGAAAACCAACGTCATTACTACCCATAGGATCCATGTATGGTATATTTACCTGCATGAATGGTTGATTTTTATGGTAAATGTAGGTAAATATACCAGTCCCATGGATATGGGCTATATTCCTGTGGGTTGTCCCCCTTTCCCAGGATTCCAGGATTCTTGTCGTGAAGGTTGAAAGGTTGAACATACTGCGAGGTCTAAACTGGCCTAAGTGGATCCGGCCTGGTCACTATTACTGGGATGGGGGACAAACACCATAAATTCCCCCTGGAAGTCCAACCTGCCACCATTTTTTAGTCCGGCTAATTTTGCGAGTTTCACCCATGTTTTATTATATAGGTAAGGTTTATCATCCTCCAAAAGGAACCACCATCTTTTAAAGGTGGCAAGGACTTCCAGGCTTCCCATATGGAAAAAGGCTTATTATTTAACTGGTTGGTGGTTTCAACCCATTTGAAAAATATTAGTCAAATTGGGAATCTTCCCCAGGTACAGGTGAAAATAAAAAATGTTTGAAACCACCACCCAGTTAATGTTGGGATTTCATGTATAGGATTAAAATTTTGCCTTGGCTACAAAATTCACCAACAAAATTGCCAAAGAGAAATGTCCCCTTGGAAACTTTTGTTTACAAAGATATATGGTGGAGGTCTAAACAACTACACCCTGGAAAACAAACATTACAATGAAAAACCAAGCATTTGAATATTTATACAGTATATATCTCCTATAAAAAATGTTGATTTTCCATTGCCATATTAGTTTCTTTGGTGGGTGGGGGGGGGGTAAGTTTGCGCAAATATGTCTTTCCTATAATTCCAAAACCTGCATGTTTCGGGCATTTTTTGATGGAGGGAAACATTCCCCCTATTTCAGGAAACCAGTTTGGGAGTGACCATCCAAGCTCACCCATGTTCACCCAGCTCCACTCGCAATTTTCACCCTAGAAATCTTTGGCTGCCAGTAGTTGGTGGTGTTCATTGCCACCCCATTTGTCAAGCAATATGAATCATAATTGGGTTCATCATTTCTCGGAAAAGAAATTGAGATGTACCAAATCCAAAAATCTTTGAGTTTCCACTATACCCAGTATTAGTAAATCCCCTGATCAAAACCTGTCTGTTTTGTGAAGGGTGTCAAACGTCTCTTTTGAAACCACCACCACCGGTTGGACGCTCCAAAAACCCTCCAAAAAACTCAACAAAACATGGACCTCGGCCCAAAGGGCAACGCGATTCAGGAAATTGCGCATGAGCTCCTTAGGGATATCCAAGGCATATGGGTGTTTCCAAAAATAGGGGTACCCACAAATCATCCATTTTAATAGGGGTTTCCATTATAAACCATCCATTTTGGGGTACCTTTATTTTTGGAAACACCCGCATATCAATGAACATTTTTTGCAAACCTTGGGCCCCTGGTTTTTGTCGATGTTTTTTTTGTTTGTTTTTGGAACTTCCAACTGTTCGTGGTGGTTTTTCACCAACCCCTTTAGACAAATATTATATTGTCAAATTGGATCATTTCCCCAAGGGGTGAAAATTAAAAAATCATAAAAAGTCTTTGAAACCACCATGGAACGCCAACTTTTGACCCCCCCAAAAAACAACCAGCTTCCCTGGAAGGCCCCTTGGACAACAAGAAATCAGGTGACCAATGTTGAGATTTTTTTCCCAAGAGGCATTCCGAGGACTCGGAAGACACGGAATCAACACCTGCAGCGTCTTTTTATGCTTCCGAGAGGTTCGGTTCCGGCGACCCACAGTTCGCAACGTAACAAAAAACAGGTTGGTTGGGGATCCAGGACTATATAATTCACCACCTCCCCAAATGTTCTGTTGCCATTTTTCTTGGAGAAGCATACCCCCGAAAACCACGAAAAAAACACGAAAAACCATGAGCAGCGAGGTTTCAAGAGCGCAAGGAGTCCGGACGGTTGGGTATAGTTATATAGCTCGATTGCTTAGACCCATACCCATTACGGATCCATGGGACTGGCATATTTACCTACATGAATGGTTGATTTTTATGGTCAAATGGAGGTAAATATACCAGTCCCATGGATGGTATGTGATAAATTAACAGCGGTGACTTTCTTTTCGAAATCTCGAGGATTTTTTTTTTCGAATCTTCGGCTGCCGTCACTTCCGAATTTGATTTTTTTTCTGCGTAGGAAGTGTCCGGAAAAACAAGGATAGTTTAATCCCTAGGGATCCTGGCTCACCTTCTGAGAATGGCAACCTAAATACCTTGCGTTTTGGAGGTGATTCAACATCCCAAACGCTCATCATCTGACGAATTCGGTGAGCCAGGGGATCCTTAATGAATGATCCCTGGCCACAAGAAGCCTCCAACCTCCTGCCAGGCCTGTTCTAAGTCAGCCATCTCTGACTCCAATGCCACTTGCGCCAACAAAGCTTCCTCTACACCACGATGAAGGACGCGACAAGACATGCAGCAACACCTCAGGGAACCACGTTGAAAGAGGTGATTTTTTCTCAAATCGGATGAATTTGCCCAGGGATCATGGTAAATTGAAACCACCACCTGGTTTTCTTGCAACCTTCTAGGTTTGTTTGTTCACCCATTTGGAGGAAGGGAGGTTGTTTGTGTGTTTCGTTTTTTTTCCAAGAGATCTGTCAATATCAGTTCCAAAGTAAACATCATAGAATGACCCTGAAAGTCGTTAGTTGCCACCTGTTTCCTATTGGAAAAGGTTGATAAAACCATTGCCATGTTAGTTTACTGGAGGGTATATTTACCTACATTCAGTTGAATGGATCCTTGAGCAAACCAGATCACCCCATGTTTGCAAATATTTTCAGCTGGAAGGCCTAAGGCCGTGTCGTGATGTGCATGGAACAAAGGCCCAGGCCGTTTCGGTTTTTGTTTTCTTTTTGTAAAGAGGTCTATGGTTTCTGTTTTTTTTTTTTGTGTGGTGCAATTTCGAAATCATGATGGGACAAGATGAAATCTCAACAAATAGTATGTATACATCAATGTAAGTATATATATATATAAAATCAATATGCCATAACCATACATTGTGGAGAATTCACACGGAGACTATTTGGAAGTTGCTTCGAAAAAAAACATTTTTTTCTGGAATCTGATTCGGATCAATTCTTCATTGGACTGACATTGAACCAAACTTGCACACCTGGTTACCGACAAGCTGGGTCCCTTCCGTCGATCAGCCAGTGAATGGAGTGGAATTTTTTGGGTCCCTTTTTTAATGGCCATGAAATAAATGGGCTTTGCCGCTGAAATGATTGAAAACCCCTACTTGGAGGATCATCCCAGTTAGTAAGTGGTTAGTAGCCACCATTTATAAGCCATTTAGGCCATTTGGAAGGGCAATAACCCTACTTAGGGGACTTATTAACCACGGTTATTAACCACTTACTAACTAGGATGATCCTCCAAGTATAAATGGAGTTATGGGACCCTACGATCCTACGTGTTTTTTTTTTGGCCCTTTTGGCCCGTTGTATTTATGTTGGATCTACCCCCCTCAACAGATACCACCTTCAATTGGAATCCTGGGGGAAAGTAGGTAGATCCAAATTCCTTGAAGGTGAAAAAAATTGGATGGTTGAAAGTCGCAATGGAACAACAAAACAACAACTAACAACCACCTGAAGAAACCTCAAATGCTTCATGTATGGAGTACATTTAGCTTAAATGTACCAAATCATGTCCATGTATGGTATATTTACCTACATTTACCATAAAAATCAACTGAATGTAGGTAAATATACCATACATGGATGGTATGGGAACTTTTAAAGGTACGGTAAATATTCCAGTCCCCATGGCGAACCCGTCCCACGACGTGCTGTTTTTTACCAACGCCCAGTCTCTCCACGAGAAAAATCAACTCGAGACGGTGCCTTTTCTTATCAAGTTGGCCAGAAATCCTGGTACTCAACAGTTGTCAACTTCTATGTTGAGCCTTCATGTTTATAAATATATCGATAGATAAATATATTATCTATATATATCATTCAAATTCAATTATCTGGGCAAATTTCCCTATAATTCCTAAAACTGAAAGTTTTTCTTGCATTCCTAAAATCCGTAAAGAAAACACCTCAAACAAGACGGATTCTTATAATGGTTTATGATTACTAATTATAATACCCACATAACTGGGTAGTATAATCCCCATCAATCCCCTAGATAACCTAAACAATCACGTTTTTTCATTGCTCATGACATTTGATGGTGCCAGGACATAGACCCACCGCCATAAACACTTCCTACCTACGGTAAACTTCAAAACTCCCGATGGAGAGATCGACTGGTATTCACGAGGGTCCGTGAAGTCGTCGTGAAGTCTGAGTCAGAATCCGATTTCAAAAACGGTGAGGAGATCTTAAACGTGTGTCATTATTATATCCCATAGGATCCAGGTATGATATATTTACCTACATTTATCCTAGAAAAACAACTAAATGTAGGTACATATACGGTACATGGATCCCATGGGTTATAGATGTTATAGAATTGTATGAATTAATTGCATGTATCATTGGATCCCAAGCCACTGGTGCTTTGGGGATATAGAACCCCTGCGACAAAGAAACTATTTCACCCCACTTAAATTTGCTCATTCTTAGGAATAACATGTCACCTGAAAAGGTACTATCAACAAAGGTAAATAGTCTTCCTATTTTTTTTCAATGGATACGTTAGTTTTTTGTTGGGGCGAGTATCATCTTTGTTGTTCCCACCACGTTTCACACCCTTGGCTGACATTCCATGGGTCATCCTGATTGGTTCATCATTTTCCGGGATCCTTATATTGGCGCCTACTACAATCCCCGTATTAGCTTAGTATTTCATCCTCTATAATATGTGTTTTGAACAGCTTTAATTCTCCCAACTTTGAGATGTTTCAACACAAATCGAATTCCGAATTCGTCTTTTGGTCGACTTTTTTTGGTCGGTTTCAAAAACACCTGGCAGATTCTCTTCTGGCTCCAGGTTGTTCTTAATAATTCAACAATGGAGGATCCATGCGACCAGAAAAAAAAGAACACAACCATTCGCATTCGCCACGAGATCAACCATTCATGTGAGCTCATGTATATAGGTTAAGATCTTATAATTAATTTTAGCCATTCCCATGGATCCGTCCATGGGCATAGAAAGCCCACAACAACAGCCTTTCGCCGTTTCGGGCCATAGTTTCAGGAGAAATTTCGGGAACTTCTTGCAGTTTCTCGAAAAAGTCACCCAAAGTGACTAATCACAGTTGGCCTTTTTATGACCTTTTTTGACTGGTTGTGAAGAAAACAATCACCATAAAGTCACCCTGAAGGAAAACCGCTTGGTGTTTTTCGTTTCAGGTGAAAAAGGTTCACCCTTATGACACCCTGCGGCTTGGCTTTGCCGTGTGCAAAACCAGGTAACCAGGTGGATGGTGGATCGTTGGATGGATCGTGGCTGCCATATCCGAAAACGTAGATTCCGAACTCCGGAGACATCCGAAGAACCAAAACAACCAAAAACCGGGGTAGGTCGGTCGTTGCAAACAAAGGGCGTCATATTGATGTGGGAGCAACATTTGCATGGATTCATGTACGGAGAATATTCCATGAACCAAAAAAAAATCCACCAAATGGAAGAACCATCTTCATTCAGGAGTTCTTCCAGAAGCAAGTACTTCGAGGAAAGCAATACGGATCATATCTTGTCATGAATTGATCAACCCTAAGAATCCTGACCCCTGAAAAATGGCGTCATTTTGAGGACCCAAATGGCCACCCCTGCGTAATACAGGTTGATTCACCCTTCCATTGGAGGGTCCAACCGGGGATTCTTAGGGAAACTGATTCATCGAGGCGTTTGAACAACATATTACCCTAAGAATCCAGGTATATGTCCTAAGAAAGGAATTACACCTACATTCCTATTCTAGGCAAGGGATTGGAACCCTCAATCCTAATTTAGGGAGGGGTCTGGATTCTTAGGGTTATATAGCTTCTCAAATCGGAAAAAAACGACTCAATCGTAACGGCTTGGAGATAAGGGCTCCCTATCTTCTAAAGAAACAAACCAAGGGGATCCAACAAAAAGATCTTTCAACAACCAGCACCCAAACTATTAATCTTGTTCTTGCTTAGTTAAGATGCTTGAAAAAAATAACACAAATTCTCCCAAATGATGGTTGAATGGTGATTGACCATGGCACAAAGTAATGAATGATATCTTTTTGTAAAAAAAAATAGGTAAATATACTGATGTCCCATGGACCGCTTTTTGTGCACTACTAGTTGGTGGTTTCAACCCCCTTGAAAAATAATAGTCAAAATGGGAATCTTCCCCAACTAGGGGTGAACATGCAAAATATCTGAAACCACCAGCTAGACTAATTTTGTCGAATCATTTCGTCCCAGAGAAATTTCCCCAGTTTTTGGTCGTTTTGGTCAAGTTCGCCACCCTTGCGATGCGATGACCGGTTGGGAGTTTTTTGCACCCACAAACGTCACCGTCACTCCACAGGGTTTGTACCGGCGTGTTTAAAAACCCCAACTGAGAAATCCAACGATTTTGTGAAACGCTGCTTCTTGAGAATTCTCCGTGAAAAGCAGAACTGAAGAGATTCACGAACATGAAAAAAATTGGGTGTTCCCAAAAAATAGGGAAAAAAAACCCAAAATGGATGGTGCATTTCATGGAAGACCCTATTAAAAAATGGATGATTTGAGAGAAAACCCACTATTTTCGACAAAACATCCAAATTCAAAGCGGTGCCAACGGCAAGTTCACGTTAAACACAACAAAATCTGTAGAGTTTTTGTTGATCTGCAAGGTCCTTGGAAAGAAAATCGGGTGTGCCAACAACACTAGTTGGTGGTTGAGTTTCAACCCATTTGAAACATATGCGCAAATCAAATTGGAGCGAATTTCCCCAGGGATCCGGGGGTGAAATTTAAAAAAAAACATGAAACCACCACCTAGATTACAATGTTTCTCGCATTCTTGGACATCTCAGCGTAGGTGTTTCTTGATAAAATACGAAGCAATCTGCAAGCACTGGAGGCTGGAGGATGGTTACTTCCATGAAAGATTCGCGGAGGGTACTGATTTCTCCACCCAGAAAATTAGGTGCTGATTAATTGTCTGTTCCAAACTAGATATCTATCTTGGATGTCCTGTTGGAAGTTAGGATCAATGGTGATCGGATCCATGAGTTATTTCACCTACTTACAAATGGGATATCTAGTCGGTGGTTTCAACCCCATTGAATAAATATGATCGTCAAATGGGATCATTTCTCCAAGGATCGGGATGAAAACAAAAAATATTTGAAACCACCACCTAGACATGGGATATATTATGAGGGTTATAACTATACCACTGATCCGATCACCGGCTTGATCCCAGCACTTCCCCGGGACCCGGGACATTCAAGTTGGCCGTGGGCTCCCCTCACAGCTTTCCTTCGAAGGTTTCGGTTTGGTTCCCCCTACGACGTGACCTACGACAGGTTGGCGGCCACAGGTACTGGCAAGAGAATCCACAAATGGTTGGTTTGTTTTTTTTTCAAATATATCGGATTTGTTTATCACACAAGAAAATGTATCGACTATACATATCATCAGTACGTTATCACTAGTTGCTGCCTTAGATTTGCGACTGCTTAAGGTTGAAGAAAGTCACCTAGCTATATACGTATATTGCAGCTACTGGATATATCCATGAAAACCGCCATGGCACTGTCCATGGCATTGGCATCCTGGAATAGTGATTTAAGGATAAACCAATATAGAAGGATCAACAAAATCACAACCAAATTCGGACGAACAAATGCTACAAGCCCCCCAACCAGTTATAAATGGAGTTATTACCCCTAGAAATGGCCTTAGAAATGGCTAACTGGGTTTAAAATCCATACAAATGGAGTTATAATCCTACTTACAACTGGTCTGATCCCGCCTTATATTTTTTCTTTTGAATGAGTCACATTCACCCAGGACACACGATGCTGGCCGATGGTGACTGATGCTAAGTTGACATCTTTGGTGGTCTAAGGATCCAAATGGATGATTAGCTCCATGATTTAATGACCAGTCAACCTACCCCTCACTAAGGTACCACCCACCAGAAATAAGGCCTTATGATCAGGGCTTATTGTTCACCATTGGTTTCCCTTAATAAGGCCTTATAAAACCCTTATTTCTGGGGGGGGTGTACATTAGATGGTGGTAGGTTGACTAGCCATGATCATTTACCCATAAAAGTCAAACATTCATGCATCGCTTAAAAAAACTGGAGACTCGTTTTATAGGTGCTGTGAAAAAACAAAATCATCAAATCTCTTGGCTTTCAAGGACACCCGTCATTCGCATCTACAAATTTTGGCCCTCAAATTCCTCATCTCCCATAGAAGACACACCGCCCTCGTTCAGCTCCAAAAAAGCTTGGCAAAACTTCGCAAAAGTGAGTCAAGCTTCAACCACTCAACTATCTAGCCGGGTGGTTTTTTTCATCGACGCATTGAAGTTCCGGAAAAACACAGTCTGAGTGAAGTTCCGGGATTTTTGCGTCGAAAGTTGCCAACTTAAACCAGTAGTAGATGCAGAAGTGCCCACGAAAAAAACAAAAAACACCTCTTTCCATTATCATACTGGTTGTTTCACAGGGATCGTCGATTGTATATCATGATCCCCACATAACTGAGTAGTATAATCCCCTATATACCCTGAACAACCAGGGTTCATTGCTCAACCTTAAATTTAAAAGGTGAAGCTATTCTGGAGAGAGTGATTCCAATCGATTTCGATCTCAATTTCAGGGGACCCACAGTTTGAAAAAAAAAACTACTTTTTGTGGCTTGGCATGCCAGCCAATTTGAAAAAAATGAATATGAAATCAAAGTATACTAGGATGTCCATAGAAGTGATCCTTACTATACTCAGAAATTAGTAAGGTTGGTTCATTTCACCTACTTACGGGACGTATCGAACCTATTTAAATTAGGGTTTAAAATCATCCATGTACCATGGACATCCCATTATCATTTCCCCAAGCATTTCGGGCGTTTTTGTTTCACCAGCTGAAACCATAGATCTGAAGAAATTCAAAAAAAAAAACTTCGCAGGTTAATAGGTGGGATCGGTAGCATATAATCCCCTAATTGGCAGTATTTACCACTTATATTCCACTAATTAATATTGCCTATTGGGTGATTATATATATCCACCTACCACCTATTAAGGGAACCAGAAACAGCTTTTTGAAGGGGTGTTTTTCCCCCCTGAGGTCAAAAGGCACCGTGCTGTTGAAAAAACCCTACCCGTGATTGTTTAATGGCACCTCAATTTGAAAAAAAACATAATTTGGCAACCTTTTTTTGGAGGCTGCTGGTAAGATTTTTGTTGGGCCATCTTGGTGTGAGTTTCATTTTTTGTCCTATACTTCGGTAGTACCTCAAGCCATCAAGACTTGGTCCTTAAATCTCTGAATCTACTCCAGTCGCTTCGAAGAAGCGGAAAGTTGTGTGCCAAAATTGGGCACCAAAGGAAGAAAAGGCCGGCACACGCAGGTCGGACACATCTGACATGATGTTAGTTGTAGAAAAAAACTACCAAATGTGGGAAACCACAGTCACCAGTTTTTTGATTAGGGTGAACACAAAATCTCCATTTGGGTGTTTCCAAAAATAGGGGTTTTTCCCCCCCAAAATCATCCATGAAAAAATAGGGTTTTTCCATTATTTTCACCATCCATTTTGGGTTTTTTTCCCCCTATTTTTGGAAACACCTATTTATAGGGGGTCTTAGTCAGGGTTTGCCATAATCACCTGAAACAACCCTAAAAACTAGGAGAAACCCTACATCACCAAGGGTTAACACCTGTCAATTTTTAGGGTTGATTTTCCCATGTAACAAGGTTCTTATGGTGGACCCCGGTCTATAACTCCAGGCAAAGCCAATTTATCATCCAAGGCCTGTATTTTTGTCATAAGCCAATGCATGGAGGATACTTTGGCTTACCGGGGTTTCATAGATCCGGAACTGGGATTCGGGTATTAATTGGGGTTATAACCCATGTTCCTACTGTACTTAGGATCAATGGATTATTTCGCCCCGGATTTCGTAGGTTATAAGTCCCTTAAGTAGGGTTAACAGGGCCACACTTTACAGGTCCGTTCTTTGAATAGATGGAGAAGTTCCTGGAGAAGTATGAACAACATTGATATTTATCATATGAATATAATCAATATTGATATGTATCATCAATTGATAGTTTATCATCCATTGATATTTGGTACTTTATGATCAATATTGATATCTATCATGTATGAACATATGTGGCTCTCTCTGTCTCTCTCTCTCTATCTTATCTATCTGTTAAAAAAAAATAAAGATAAGATGTGTTCTATGTCCATATTTTCTTTGATATATATGAAATTAAATTCAAAACTAGAGTATAAACAGTATATTTTTTTACCACTACCTGTTTTTTTCCTAGATGTTGATGTATACGTGTATATATATATATACACATAATTATACACATCTCGTACACCATTCAAATTTTAAGTTGTATATATGTATGCAATCCTCGGAAAATGATGTCTTCCAAACATCTTGTGTCTAACATGTCTAACCTTGTGATGTCTGAAACGGCCGAGGTAGCAGTTAAAAGGCAAAAGTCAAAACTAACAAGGTGGGCCCAAATACCAGTTTTGAGTAGGGACCTGGTAGGGGCCCACCAAACACTGCAGCTGCAGATTTTTTCGTGGATAAAATGTGGTTGCGACGCGATCCCTCAAGTCTACTACTGCCGTTGGGATCCAAGTGTTCCGCCGCAGGTGGGCAACATGCTTCAATCAACACACACTGATGATGTGATTTGCGATGAGCATTTGAGCATAGGAAATTTTCAGATAAATTAGATAAAATTATAGGGACACGTTCTTTTATTTTGGTTTTGCTTGTCAATGAGTTTATTTTTGTAAAACTGCATGTGGGTCGTTTTTCTTCACCCCCCAAGCTATCAATCCAACAAGCGATTTTGACTATCTACATGGGAGGTTTTGCCCCAGATTTTTTTTTTCTCGGAAGGCTAAACCCATCCGAAAAATATTAGTAAAATTGGATCATCTCCCCAGATAGGGGTGAAAATAACAAATCTTTAAAACCGCCACCTAGAAAAGCGATTGAAAAATCCGGCTTCATTTTCTATCTATAGAATGTATCCCCAGGCATGAAAGAAACACTGAGAAGGTATTGAAAAACCCAAAAACATACCTAAAACACCAAACCTTAGCAGGTATTTGGACGGCTAGCTTTTGTGTATATACATATTAAATCCAGTTTGTGGTTTCAACCCATTTGAAAAATACTAGTCAAATTGGATCATTTCCCCAGGTAGGGGTGAAATAAAAAATATTTCAAACCACCACCCAGATTTATATTCACCTCCGTCGTTTTTTGGATCTTCATTCGTTTTGTAGTACGCAGGAACTTTCTTCACTAAAGTTCAAATCCCAAGGAACCTGGGATAACAAGTTCACCCATGTGACCACTGTTGGTGCTTGAACCACCCATGCCCATAGGATCCATGTATGGTATATTTACCTACATTTGGTTGATTTTTATGGTAAATGTAGGTAAATATACCATACATGGATCCTATGGGATGTGCCTCAAAATGTTACAGCAAAAAAAATGGATTCTTGAGGTGGACCCCATTGAAATTGTTGAATTGCAAAGGTTAACAACCATTTTTTCCCGCATTTTCAAAAAATATCAAACCAAAGGTCGACCATTGTGAGGAAACCACACTAAACAATTTAAGGTCCCCTACTTTCTCAAACAAAAAAAAGAAGTGACATTTTCCACGTTTCATCCTAACAAGTCCAAACTTTTCTCAGCCATTTCGGACCTGGTCTGTAAAAGTGTGAGATCTTTATTTTTCCTACCATTGATGGCAATCAGAAATCCCAAACAAACAATCACCTTGGATTTGTGGTAAAACCCGTCGTAAATAACACGATTTCAACTACTAGTAGCAACCTGTAACCCATAGGATCCATGTATGGTATATTTACCTACATTTACCATAAAAATCAACCAAATGTAGGTAAATATACCATACATGGATCCTATGGGTAACTGGTTAGACGTTTACCCGGATTTCTGGTTGCCATCAACAGTAACAGTTTCGTCAGGTGATCGCAGCTTGGACCGGCTGAGGTAGGTACAGCCGGTACAGCCATCTATAGGTTTTGAAAATAGCTCCATTTATCGAATGAAAAATGAAAAAAAACGGCAAAGCCGTTTATTTATATATAGCCATTTATAGTGGTTATATAGCAACTTCCATTTACAACCAATCTTTGAAACGGTTTCATTTCATAGGTCCCAGTGGTGTTTTGTTCCACGTTGCCCTTTACCCTGGCCCATGTGGCTAATGCCCATTTGGCCCCTGCGTCTTCATCATGGCAAAGAAGTCACGCATGGTTACCTTAATACAAGGTGGGCACCAGTTATAAGATGTTATAAGTAGGGTGAAATACACCCCAGAAATTTAACATGGAACCTAAAAAGCACCCAACTGAAAAGGAAATTCATCTTCCAAACCTCCATTTTCAGGTTCCATGTTAAATTTCAGGGGAGTAACTCCATTTTTGAGGTTACCCTACCCTAAGAATCCAGACCCCTCCCGATCGAGTAGGATTGATGGTCGAAACATCCCAATCCCCACAATAGGATTATAAGGGAAATCCCTTTGACTAGTGCATATCTGGATCCTGAAGGGGCTAGTTTTCCAAACACCGGCCGTGAGTATAGCCACCCCGGTTTTCGGCCATTTATAGGGGTTTCTCGACTCCATTTATAATTGGTAGGCACCCACCTTGACACCGCTGCGGATCACAATTCAAGTTGACACTACTGGGATGTGCGGCTGGGTTCGTGATCGGTTCACTAAGAAGTGATCGTGATCGTTGGTTTATTTCACCTACTTAGGGGACGTATCCAACCTACCTTTATAGGGATCATCCCACTTAGTAAGTGATTAGTACCCCCCAGTTACATGCCATTTACAGGCCATTTGGAAGTGGAACAACCCCAATTTGAAAACTTACTCACCATAGTTGCCAACTACTTTTTCACTACTTAGATAGAGGTGAAATAATCCATTAATCCTAAGTACCAGCAGGGCATCCCATTGATCTTCCACAACATCCTCTGGTTCGCTACCGAACAGTGCTTCGGGTTCCGAGGTGAAGGCCAAATCATATAGAGCCATATTTATATCCCTGGGAATCCTGACCCTTCAAAAATGGCTATATTGAGGACCCAAAAACACCCCTGCTATATACAGGTTGATTCACCCTTCCATTGGAGGGTCCAAGGATTAGGGATGGATAAAAGACTGATACTAACTACCCTGTGATTTGGAAGATTCTGGGGCTCTTTAGTTCCCCAAATCACTACCCCGATGCTAAGCCTAATCTTCCAAAATCCCAGCAGTCATACTTGGATGTTCCGTTGGAAGTTAGGATCAAAGGTTAGGATCAATAGGGCACTATATCCCCAATATACCCCCATTTCTCAGTAGGTGAAATAATCCATTGATCTTAACAATTGATCTATCCACTTCCAAGGGTACATCCAAGTATAGATGTAAAAAAAAACCTTGGTTTTCTAGTGGGATTTCAACTACCAACCTCAACTGGTGAGTGAGTTGATGCCGGATTTCAGCCATCAAGAAGCCATCTTTAGCTTGTTGGTGGTTTCAACCCATTTGAACAATACTAGTCAGATTGGATCATGTCCCCAGGTAGGGGTGAAAAAAATATATTTGAAACTGCCACCTAGAAAAGCGATTGAAAAATATGGCTTCATTTTCTATATATAAAATGTATCCCCAGACATCCAAACACTGAGAAGGTATTTGAAAAAACCAAAAACATACCATCCAAACACCAAACCTTAGCAGGTATTTGGATGTCTAGCTTATATGTATTTTTTACACATTAAATGCCACCCGGTTAGAGATTTTCAGCCGGACTTTCCAACATTTCAGCTCCAAGTGTCAATTTTCAAATTGCTCTCCAAGAGTTCCATCGCCTAACGGTCTAACGAGACAACTGAGCCACGGTGATCCAAAAAAACTCCGGGGAAAACCCTTAGGGATTCCATGGGGTCATCCTGGTTGTTGAATAGGGATCCTTGTCATTTCATGGTTTATCATATATATATATATAATCCCCTCAAAACTGGGTAGTATAACAATTCTCAAGAAAAACCCAAAACATCACGGTTTTTTTTTCATGGCTCAACTGGCATTTTTTTTATAAGAACGACTATTTGTTCCCCGATGTGAAATTTGAGACACCCAATATTTTTTTTATCTCCCCAAAAAACCAGTTGACAAATGGGGTGATGTTTTTTTTGGGGGGTGCCCCTATAAATTGGCCTACAAAAAATGGGTCAAACCCTGGGGTTGTAGGGCCGACTTCTGGGGGCTATCACCCGCCCACCTTGTCAGACTCATTGGCCTCAAAAATTTCGAATCTTGTCTCCGGGCCCATTGGTTGTATATTAGGGGATTTTTTTCTACCCAGGTGTTACACATGGGGATTAGGGGATGGATTATACTACTCATTTATATGGGGATTATTAAAGACCATTGTAAGGATCACTATGAAACAACCAGGATTCAATGGAAAGTAGAAGGGTCTTTTTCCTAGCTCTTGTGAGTGGAATTGTTGGTTGATAGACTCAGAAACCAACATCTCTTGCGAATCCTAAGGACCGTTCAGCTTTACCAAGCAAATATGTACCCTAAGAAATCATGTATCGCTTGTCAACCTACCCCCCGCCCCAACCTACCCCCTAAAAAAATGAGGCCTTACTAAGGGCTGATTAACCATTGAATTTCCCTTACTAAGGCCTTAGTAAACCCTTCTTTCTGGGGGAGGTTTGGCTCGGAAGGGGCCCCGGTTGACCAGCAAAAGTCATCAACCCACTTTCCCTGAAAATCAATCGATACGGCCCATGCCATGATTATATTACCAACCCAAACAATGCACATTTCAAAGGGGAAATCCCTCCAAAATTACCATACCTTTAAATATTGTTTGATTTCCCCAATATATATATATATATATGTATATATATAGCTAATTTAATGACCCCTGCCTGAAGAATTTTGTAGTTACTCTCACCACCCTTGATGTACAATCCTGAATATATACCCGCCACCCCTTCCACCCACCCCCACCAGTGAAAAAGGCCTTTTTTGACAGGTTTATTAACCACCAGTATACCAGTGTCCCTTTATTTGGCCTTATTAAAGCCTTATATAATTCCATGGCAAAAAACTGTCGAATCAGGGGGGGGGAAATCCAACCTACCCCCATTTCAGGTACCCCCATGAGAAATAAAGCCTTAATAAGGCCTTATGAAGGCAACAACTCTGGTTAATTAACCCCTTATCAAGGCTTTGTTTCTCATGCGGGTACCTTACATGGGGGTAGCTTGACTGGTACCTTACATGGGGGGTTTTCCCCCGCAACTCACCCACCAACCCAACCCAAACGGGTTCACCTCCTGGTGCGACGCGCCGCGATTGTTTCTTCTTGCGATGTCCAAAGCTCTTTGACCACTTGAATTGACTTGTTCGGGATCTGCACCTGAAATCCCATTCCGACAAAAAAATTCTTGGGAGTTTTTGTTAAAAAGACTTGGTCAACCAAAGGAGCGGGGATACAGGTGGAGCGGGGATGCGGGGGGGATTGGGGGATCATGCAGCCAGCTCGTTCCATTTCAGCTACCTTTGAGCGGGGATACGGGAAGCTTCCCAAAGAGCGGGGATACGGGTGGATTCTGGTCTTCAAAGTGCTTAGTGCCAACTGTCAGCGGGGACATGGGAGGAATCTGATACCTCAAAAGCCAGTTTCATGGGCTAAGCGGGGCTTTAGGAGGCATATGTGTTTTAAACACCAAATGGATTTCGGGAAACCCCGGCCTTAAAATATGGCCGGGGAAGCTTTTTGTGACCTTTTTGGGGTGGTGAAAAAGTGACCTCCAACGTTTTGGGGAGGTCACACCCAAAAAATACCCGGCCTTATTTAAGGGATTATCAAGGGACAATGATGATTCATTTGCCTCTTAAGGCCGGCTATTTCCTAATAGAACCGTGATTATCAAGGGACAATGTTATGATTCATTTGTTTCTTAATAAACAGGCTGTTTCCTGGGGGCCCCGGTGGCATCGGGAGAACAAATGCAAAAAAATCATCACTTGCAAAGTAACATCTTGTGGGATAAATGTGGTTCCGGCGAGGTTTGCTCACTCAACCATTTTGGACCATGAAAAAAGCTTAAACCTGATAAATAAATAAAAACATGTTTTTCTATACTAAATATGTAATCCCCAAAAGTCTACAAACCCCAAGCATTGCATACTGCAAGTCTGCGGCAAGAGTTAGCAGGCCTTTTTTTTGACTTAGGGCAGGGACTCGTATTTTTTTTGCTGATTCATACTTGGATGTCTCAGGAAATTGGTAAGAGTTTGGGATCCGTGGGTTAGTAGCCAATATACTGGTACCCCATTTATAAGTAGGTGAAATAACTAACCCATGGGAATCCGAAAAGACCATTGATCCATCCACAAACCCTGGGACCCGGGACATCCAGGTAGAGAAAGTCCACTGTATTTTGATTGGTGATTGTGGTGATTGCTGACATCAATATGGGTGTTTCCAAAAATAGGGGTACCCCAAAATGGATGGTTTATGATGGGAACCCCTATTAAAATGGATGATTTGGGGGTACAACTATTTTTGGAAACATCCATGTGATGTCAAGAGGGAATTATTTTACGCATCTACAAGTGACGGTCATTCCGGTTAGTTGATGACTAGCATTCCGGTTAGTTGAAATCCCAGTTCCCTATTAGAGATATTCAATGGACTTGATTAACCAATGGGCACATTGGTCACATGTTCGTCTCAACATTGAGGCAAACATGTATACACGTTTTATTGGAAAAAAAACATGGATCCCTAAACATTTGGTGAAAAAAGTCATCAGTCACTATAGTCCAAGTCTCAAAGACCATTCCATAAAATCATAGAATCCGATTACCACATCACCAAAAAAAGGAAGCTTCCCCCCCCAATCAATTCCACCAACAAAACCATACGGTTGATGGCAACCACAAATCACAAAGCCAACTAACTGGGATGTGTGTAGAAAATCCGGTAAATCATGGGATACTTACCAAACTCAGCTCGTGATCGCCGGATTTCTGAACCATCAACCGTATCTAGTTTTGTTTGATAAGGGGCAGCTTTTTTGCGAAGAATCCCTATTCTGGTGAAGGGATTTGATCGATACCACCAGTTTGCAACCAACCATATCTCAAAGGGTTTGTGTTTTGAAACCTTCCGGAAGAAAAGGAACTTATAGTGGTTGAAAACTCACCCCATTTATAACATGGTTATTTGGGCCCACCTGGAAAGAAGGGGACCCCAAGCCACCAAAAGATCAACTTCAGGGCACCAGAAGCTAGAAGACTTCGAAGTAAACAAACATCGCCAATTCTGGCAGCAACGTGGATAGGATACAACTCTTTGGCAAAAACCGAGGCGCGCCTGGACGAGTTTTCGGGCGAATTTTCGGCCGATTTTTGGACCGACCTCTTGTAACAAGGTGTTTGGGCCCCCCTTACCGGGTTTTTGATAACCCTATATAGACATGCCAAAATCTTCCAAATACCCGGTGAGGAGGTGGTTCCAAGAACCCCTACTTTAGCCTTTTCAGGAGATGTTTGGGGGTTCAAAACACCTACTTACAAGGTGTTTGGATGTCCAAGGTAAATAGGGTTAAAGCCCCTTAGAAGTATGGATCTTTCCACCCCAGGCAAACCCATTGATTTCAGGCCATTTTTAACAAAAACAACTCAACTCCTAACGATCGGAAAATGTCCCTCCGCGATTCTCCATGATGGAGACCTGAAGTTTTCAGCGAAAAAACCCGGGAAGTCGTTAGTTGCTGGTGAACCTTTTGGATGATAAACACTTACGTACGGAAAATGGTGCTTCATAAACCAACATATATACAAAAACTATTTAAAAAAAAATGGTGGTTGGACTTCCAGGGTCAGGATTCTGCCAAAACAACTAGGATTAGGACATATATTTCCAAACACTATGATAGGACCAACTCTAGCTGGGACTAGTACTAGCATTCTTGCCGCTATTAGCTAGTATTTACTATAGTTTCAGTACCAGTAGCTATGTTACAACACTAGAACTTGACTAAACTGCTTTGAAACAAATGATGAAACTCATCAACAAACTAATATATGATATATAATTAATTCAAACTTATAACTAATATCAATGGCTGGCATGGTCGACTTTTTCCGCAATCTTCCATCCGGAAGGACGTCTGTTTTTTCCATGCCTAAAAAAAGCCACAACCAACTTGGAGGATCATCCCAATGAGTAAGTGGTTAGTAACTAACCCCCATTTATAAGCCATGAAACGGCCATTTCCCATAGGATCCATGGGACTGGTATATTTACCTACATGAATGGGTGTTCATGTAGGTAAATATACCAGTCCCATGGATCCTATGGCCATTTGTAAGGGGGTCTCACAAACCGATCCTTAGGGGACTTACCATCACCATGCTTACCTTCACCACTTACGATTTTAACCCGTCCTTAACAAATCCCAATCCTCCACCCAGCCCCATGAAACACCTCGGTGTTACTGGGTCCACAAAATGATATCTGCGAAGAAAGGCTTCCTGGGGAAAGTTGCCAGATGACGATGCTTCGAGTCCACGATGGAGATTTCGGTGGGTAAATATGCTTTTTTAGGGTGTTTTCGGATCGATCTGTGGGGTTTTTGCCCCAATATTCTTTTTTAAAGAAAAGTTCCCCCTCCCCCCCCCCCCCAAAAAAAAAAAAGAAAAAAAAACATCGATTTTAGAACGTGACGTTTCTTTGTGTTGGTTTCTACAACCACTTTTGTCGGATGTTTTTGGTGAAGTATATTGGGTTCATAAGTCACCATTGCATCGTTGGAGGATCTACCATTTAGAAGATTCCAACGTTATGAGCTATTAATAATGTGTAAAATGTAAAATGTAACGTACAACAAATAGAATATAGAAATTGAAATATGAATATAATGCAATACGTCAAATACAATCAATATATATATATACATATTAATATAGATATATATATGTATAAAAATCAATAATGTGTATATAATATATAATAAATATGTATAATGAAACATATCATATACCTTAATCTTCCAAATGTGTAAAATCTGTTTGAAGTTTGGCAGAAGATTGGCCACACATCTTGTCTAGTTGGTGGTTTCAACCCCCTTGAAAAATACTACGTAGTCAAATTGGATCATTTCCCCAGGTAGGGGTGAAAATAAAAAACGTTTGAAACTACCACCCAGTTGTATGTGTTTTACGTTTTATTCCACTTTTTGCCACCAATTTTTGGTCAAGTCTCCAATTGGTCTTGGATTTGCTGCTGCTTCTGCAGACGTTTGACATGTGAACGTGAGAGCGCATGAATTTTACCTGGGAAGATGAAACGCCCTTGTTGAAATCATCGTTTTGGAGTGAGTTCAGCAAAGAAAAACCACATCACGGGAATCTAAGGGGATACTCCCCCCCAAAGAAACAAGGCCTAAGGGGTTATGAAGCCCATCATTGTCCCTTCATTAATCCCCGAATAAGGCCTTGCCTTATTTCTTTGGGGGGGGGGGGGCGCATTGGGGTGGGCTACCCTGAGATTCCGTGCCAGAATACAATTCGAGATGACAAGTAAGTGGTCAAAACTTCATGAAAAATCGTGGGGGTGAATCATGAGATCCTTTTAGTCTTCTATATCCCAAATGCTCCATGTATGGTAATAAATTCATGGCAAACTTTGAGGTAAACCTACATTTTACCTACATGCTTCATGTCTTCTATGGTGTATCTACCTGTATGTTTGGCTTAAATTCATTGTAAATATATATATATATATACCATACATGGAGCATATGGGTATAGTATAATCCCCATTATCCATGGCGGATCCATGGGACGAAAAGGTACATTTACCAATCCATGTTTGGTTGATTTCGACATCTCAAAACCTTAGAACCATGATCGCCAAGGAAAGTGTAACACCCTTAACCTACTTGGATGTTAGGATCAATGGGGGATATTGAGGTTATATTCACCCACTGATCCGATCACCCTTGATCCTAACTTCCGGGAGCCGGGACATTCAAGTAAACAACCAGCCTTTTTTGTTCACTGCTCAATGGAAAAAAAAAACCTGGGATTCCTTTCCCACCATTAAAACAATGGGTGTTAATATAATAACCACCATTGCTGAACCCTAAGGGTTTTAATCATCGAAATTGGGGAACAACCATTATTTTAATGCTGGTGGTTAAGCCCAGGGGAAAAGGTCAATGGTAAGTTTCCGCGGTACCTCAGCCTATCCCTCAATCCTCATAACCCTGAAAAACCCACCAAGGTACACGACTGCCGATTCTCTGTCGGGTCCAAATCGGGCGGCGCCGGTGCGGGTTGCCGATTCTCTGTCGGGTCCAAATCGGGCGGCGCCGGTGCGGGTTCGAAGTCATCAAAGAAGGGCAAGTCAGGTTTGGCCGGATCTGGCACGCAATCCATCCTCGATTTTAAGTTTTGTCGTAACATGTTCTGTGGGGAAAGATTGCCTATAAAAGCGAAAAACCATCATTTGGGGGGTAAAACTTCGATGTTTTGTTCAGGTAAGGGTTTTATCGATTCATATCTGGTTGGTGGTTTCAACCCATCTGAAAAAATATTAGTCAAATTGGAAATCTTCCCCCAATAGGGGCGAAAAGAAAACATATTTGAAACTACCACCTAGATATTTTTGGGCTAAAGATGTGATGATCAAAACCTCTGGGAAAATCGCTCCGTTAGGCTCCGTTCGTACCAGGCAGGCATCGGCAGGATTGGTTTTTTTTGTGCCCCAAATAAATGGCGAGTTGGTGGTTGAGTTGAACCAACCCATTTGAAACATATGCGCAGAAAAGTCAAATTGGATCATTTTCCCCGCAAATGGGGCGATTTTTTTGACTATATTGATGTTTGAGTTGCCACCACCTTTCCGTTGGATATTTTTGAAGTGCCATCTTTTTTTGACACAAAAGCCCTGTTTGTTTTTCAAAAAAGGATCGCCTCTTACACCCACTGAGGGTACGATGTGGGTAAAAAAATATCCTGCTCAGAACAATTCAACTCTTCATGCCCAAGTTACTATATACCTAAATATGATATTTGTACACATATATGATTTGCATTCATCTTTTAACATACAAAAAAACATATATCTTAAGGTGACTTTTGATGCGCTTGCAGCTTAACATCCTTTGGCAAAATCTTCCTATCACTTGATTGACCCAACCTATCTAAATGGGGCCTGTTGCTGAACAATACCCTCCCTAAACACTCACATCTTGCTCCCCCCCAAAAAAATATGCCTTTTTGACAAAAAGGAAAGGGGAAAGGTAGTTTCCCAAACACCATATTTCAGGGAACAAAAAACTTGCGCAGTTAGCTTTAGAGAGTGTAATGTATGATACTGTTGATGGAAGAAATCCTGCACCAGTTGATAGGTAGGTTCTCCCAATATTTAACAGGGATTTATAATCCCTGGTGGTGCAGGATTTCTTCCATCAACAGTATGTATGATATTTCCCATCCAATTGCTTGACGTATAATTTCCTTTTTGTGGAACAAAAGGTCCCGGGTGCAACTTTTCGGGCAACAAATGATGAGGCAAAACTTGGGGAACCACTGCTAAAGGTTTCAACTTTTAGAGAGCCACATCTCAGACATCCGCCCAATTCAAACAGGCTACGGCTAAGGGTTTTTTTGGGGACGATTCCAAAGACTTTGCCAAGGTTAGATGTGTTGCGGTGTGGAGTTTGGAACTCTCCAAGATACTTTGGCAACGAGTCAATGGGGATATTCCAGTTATTTCCATTAATATTTACCAACCAAAATTTCAAAAAAAACAAAATAATCCCATAGCATCCATGTATGGTATAGATTTACCTACATACCATTTAAAAACACAAAAAACAACCATTCATGACAATCGTCCCATGGATGGTATTGGTTTTACCATGTTTTCCAACTTACTAACTAGTTACGATCACTTCCATGGACATCTCCCAATGTCCTTTCTTGGCAGGTTTAGCACGGAAGCCCCCCCGCAATTCAAGTCGCGGTTTTTTCCAGTTGTGTTTTTGTTTCATTCTCAACACCAAGAGTCTCAATCATCATGGCTCTTGCTCGCGCAAACCCGCTCCCCGGAATGGAGCAGGTAGCCGTTAAATGAACGGATGGTTGTCAATAGTCGCGGACACAGGTTTTTGGGTTTATCCCCCAGGGCGGCTTGTTGTGTTTTTGGTTGAAAAATGGAGAAAATGAAGATTGCATGTTCAAAAAACTGAAGGGATTTTTGCAGTAAAAAATTTGGGCATCAAATTGAGCAGCTCCCCACGATTTCGATCACCACAAATTTGCCCTTTTTGTTGGGTCATTTTTGGTCACAAAAAACCAAGGGTATCATGTCCATGGCTTGCCTTGAAAGGTGAGTTTCACCAAGGACCGGAGCGAATGTCCAAACCGGTTCCGAACCGGTGCGGTGGTTGTTTCATACCCTGCCCATTACGGATCCATGGGACGGAGACTGGTATATTTACCTATATGATACCGATATACCTGGTTAATCTACCATTAAATATCAACCTGCCATTCATGTATAGATAAACATATCAGTCCCATGGATCTGGGATGTTGAAGTTCACAAAAGCATTAGGATTCATCTGGCCTGTTGAATGTTGGGATGAGAGCTGTCCTACCCAGGATGCTGGCTCGTCACCACCAGCTATGGACTTTGTCATACCAAGTTGCATCTTTATTCATCCAATATATAATTAATACAAACGTTCATATATTTCAATTACAAAACATGTGCACAAATCTGTGTTAACTCTCGTAATTCAACCCCCCAAATGCCACACACTCGGAAATAAGGCAGTCTTATTGGATTATTAAGGGACAAGAACTAGAATGCAGGTGTTGAGCAATTTTTGTTACTGAGTCATGGGAGGGGTAGCCAAATGTTTGCTCAAGAATGCAGGTTTTGAGAACATTCTTTTAAACAAAGTGCTTAAACAACCTGCATTCTAGAGCAAAAATGAAGCCCCACTAAGGACGTTGCAGGAATTTAGTAAGTGGTTAGCAAATGGGTTATAAGTTATAACCTACTTATAAATGGGATTAGGGTTGTTACCCACTGATCCTAAGCATTGATCCCCACTTCCAATGGGACATCCTAGCACCCTCCAGCTCTTAACAAGCTCGGCTATTGGGACAGCCGGGGAAAGTTCAAACAGTGCCACCCTTAGATTTCCCATGAAAGAGTGGTGATGGATATGTATCCATGGTTTTTCGGAACAATTCACATCTACGACAAGGGCCCAAAAACCAACTCCACCGACCTGGGTGAAATGACCCTTTTTTGTTACCCACGTATTTTCAGCCATTTATGGGGTAACTCCCCTTATAATGATCCTAGGGGCCCACCTTGTATCAAAAGCCTCTGCGATAGTCAGCGATTGAACATCTTTCGCTGACTATCCGGCAAACTTTGGGATAAAGATCCATGCCACATGTGACAGCAACTGATCCGGAGTCGCCACCACCTCCATTTCTATCAAGAACTAACTTGAAATCATTTACCAACCCCCACAATTCAGGCCAGTTTTTGTTTGTTTTCATCACTTTCCAACAAGCAACTAAAACCACCAACCTGAAAAACCACCACGATCCGTCGGTCCGAGGCGCTCCACAATGAGATTGGGTTTCCGGATGGCACAAAAGGCACAAGCAACGAGACCATAATTTCCATAGCGATCCTGGAATTGGAAGGTGGGCCGGGCCCCCTAAGGCCCTACGGATCGTTTATACCCCTAAGGAATCCAGAGAGATGTCCACTAAGAAATCTCCAACAGGACCATTCCTGAACGGACCCAGAAAAAAAAACCTTATAGATCTTGTAGTATCTAATAACTCGATCGCAAGGTTACTGAACGGGGTCCGTTGGGATAAGGTCCCATTCAATTTTTGGAGATATAGGTCCTAAGAAAGGGATTATCTGATTACCCCTGCATTCCTATTCCAGGGATCGGGATGTTTCGACCATCAATCCTATTCGATCGGGAGGGGTCTGGATTCTTAGGGATAGTTAGAAATGGAGTTATAATTAACCCCCGTACAAGTAGGGTGATATAACCCCATGTGAATCCTATTTATTTCAATTTCAGGCCATTTAAAGTGGTTAGTTCCCAGTAAAACTTAAAAACAAAGACATCTGTTAAACGTTCATGGATGTGTCAGGAAGTTAGGATCAAGGGTTAGGATCAGTGGGTTATAACTCCCTTATACATCCCATTTATAAGTACTTCGCTGTCGCGGACAAGTTATGAACTTATAAGTTAATTATAAGTAGACTTATAACCTTGTATGTATGGTGTAACTTATATTATAAGTTGATAACTTCTGTATAACTTCATGGTTTTGGGAGGGGTAGTTAGCCGGAAGTTGTGAAGTTATAAGTTAGTTAGCTCTTGGAATATGATATAGGCAAAATGAAGTTACAAAGAACTTAGCCGAGTTATAAAAACATGTTTTTTAATAAGTTTTTTGCACGCTAGTAATGATATGTGGATTTTTGGAGGGAAATATTGTTTTTCCGTCCGGTCTGGCATTTTTTGGTTTCAAGGGGAAAATGGCGCAGATAATACGGCAGTTGCAGGCGACACAGAAGTTTTTGGCGGGTTTAAAGCAGTTGCCCACGTTCAAAGAAGTTCGTGACAAGCAACTTGTACAGCTGAAGGCTGTGATTGCCAAAAGCGTTGGCTTGTCCACTGAAAAAGTTGCAGGCATCATTTCTACGTTTGACGAGTCACTTTGGGAAGAATCCAGCCTGCTGTCGTTGAAACAACTTTTGGCTGAGAAAATAGAAGAAGAGGAACCAAAAGAAAGAAGAGCAATGCAGGACTACACTGCTTTGCCCATGTATTTGGATGAGCATTGGTGGAACGTCATAGACAAGACCACGTCGGATGTTGTTCTTTTGGAGCAATTGACGAAACATGCTGGGAACTTAGGACTTCGTTGCCCCACCGAGCCAACAATGGCTACTTTGTGCATTTTGGCAGGTTCTTTTTTTCGTGGACCGGAGCAAAGTGACCAGGCCAAGTTTGAGAAGCTCGCAGTCTTCAAACCAAAAGTGAAGAAGTGGCTTCAAAATCTTGGCAACCCACTTGTATATGTGACACAACTCCCGTTGGCCATGGCGGAATTTCCGGAAGTGTTGCTGAGCGCAGCCTATCCGAAAGGATTCGTAGCGTATCTCCCACCAGGAGTGACGCTGGAAGAAATCATGAATTTGGTGCGGACGTATCCTTTGCGAAAAACTAATGTGGCTGCGCAAAGCAGTAGCAGTGGGCAGAGAGATGTTTTGTTGCCAGACGCAGGATCTGCTGCTTCAGGATTTCATGCCATGGGACAATTCATTGCAGGTATGTTGCAAGGCCACTCTTCTTGTCCAGTTCCAAAAGAACGTGACAAGCCGGCGGAAGCTTCGATGGCAACATGTGGCCTGAGTCGTCGTTCAACTCCAGTTTTGGCTTTGATGGATGGTCAAACCACTGAAGATCGTGAAGAGCCTCTGCAGGATCTCAAAACAGAGGCAGCAGAAGCTTTGTCCAAAAGACAAAGTGTTGCAGCAGAGCCGACACCTGTTGCGTCGCAATTAGATGCGTTGCGCGCAGGACTGTATGGAGACGATGGCGTCTCTGAGACCAAGGTCCAGAATCGTGTCCGTGGAAGAGGCCGAGGCCGCGGCAGAGGACGCGGAAGATTACAAGGGAGAGGCCGCGGTAGATCTGCTGGCCGTGGACGAGGGCGTGGGAGGTCCCAAAAGTTGGAACAGTCTTCGCATGTTTCGAAACTAACTGCAAGGGGCTCCTTGTTGCCCGGCACGAAGGAAGGAGCACCGAAGAAGCGTCCAGCTGCTTCGACAGTCTCTACTGGAGGTTCGTCGAAGGCAACAAAGGCAGCGCGCAACGCTGCCTTACTTGCCAAAGTACCGGCGGCTTTGAAAGAGAAATTCAAAAACGGTTGTCCGACCTGCAGATATACTCCTCTATGCTGTCCAAGTTGCTGGCACAAGCGTGGCTACGAGTAGTGGAAACTAAGACGCTCACAGCTGCTGTTGGACATTTGCGTTAGAAAAAAAAGGGCTTGCGGCTAGTAACAGGAATAGTTCGCGTTGTTGTGTAACTACCACTAACCTTTCAGAAAATTCAAACAAAGTATCTCCTTTTTCACAGCCTGGGCTCAAGCTGTGTTCCCTTGTACCTGTCCAAGTTGTATGGGCAACAAGCTGCTTGCACTGAGGACTATATGTGGGGATTTGGGCGGTTGTGGTTTTAAGATAAAGTAAAATTAATATATGATATTACAATATTTTATGTATATGTTATATTTATCTAAGGTGACGCTATAATATATTTTTTGAAAGGATAGATGAACCTACGTGGTCACGATATCTTCTTCAAGAATGGCTCACTTTGTGACACCTACGTGGTGCCACAAGGAACTATATAGACTTTTGCTCACCTACGTGGTGTAAGAAGTCTACGCGGTGTCACCTACGCGGTGTCAGAATACAACCACTGGTTCACCTACGCGGTGTCACCTACGCGGTGTCAGAAGCCTACGTGGCAGCACTGTGCACCTACGTGGTGTCAGAAGCCTACGTGGCAGCACTGTGCACCTACGTGGTGTCAGAAGCCTACGTGGCAGGACTGTGCACCTACGTGGTGCAGCCTCCACATATTCCCCATATATGTATATATAAATAATATATCTATAGATATAATATAAACTTAAATATTTTGGGGGGTCTCCGTGTTCCTTCGCATCCTGTGCAGGACCAAGTTCGAGAAGGCAGGAATGGACAAAGCACACGGCCTCACAAGCAGCAGCAGCTCTGAAGAGACTGTCGAGGTGGAAGAGTCACAGTCGTCCGAGGAGTTCGCTCCAGAGGCAACTGCAAAGTCCGCAGCTCGACCGACACACCCTCCGCCGCAACCACCACAACCACCACGCAGGAGTGAAGAACGCAGAGGTCGAAGTGAGGAGCCGAGGTTCGGCAAGCGAGGCAGGAGCCCTGCAAGGCGCCCAGGAAGCTCTCGAGGTGGCGCCAAACGACCACGCTCGCCTGAGCAGGGACCCAAGGGCAAAGGAAAGGGAGACAAAGGTGGTGACAACCGAGTGCAGTGTCGGTTCTGCCACCAGCCGGTCGCCAACAACATTGCCGCAATGTCGCAACACCAGTACTGGAACTGGACCTGTTTGCGTTGGCAGCGTTACAACGCAGGGTTGAACTGGGAGGAAAGTGCTGTGGCAGCCTCCAGGCAGAAGCAAAGGAGAGACGATCGAGCCCGCCAGCAGCTGGGAATGCCTTTGGAAACTCCCGAGCCACCGAAGGCNCCGCACCAGCACGCAAGTCCCGTACCGTCTCGAAGCCGGTGGCCGTTTCCGAGAAGCACGACAAGAAACGTAAGAAGGACAAGCGCAGCAAGGCTCCTGTCGTGTC
>DF241169.1:0-26381 GCA_000507305.1 Breviolum minutum Mf 1.05b.01
CCAAATGTGACCAAAAGTCCAAAAGCCTTAAGGTCCCCTTGAATGCTTGTGCTGCAGTGCTTGGTTCTGGCTGCCGAGTGTGTCTGTCGTCTGTCAATGTAACTTTTGCTCGTCCAAGTTTGAACTTGCACAGTTCCTACTTTGGAAATCTCTGGAAGGTTGCTGGATGTCCGGCTGTGGCACCTAGCTTGAAAAGCATTAAGTGCAGTTGTTTTGGTCGTTTAGTGGTTCAAACTGTTGGCAAAATATGCTTGCTGGATCATGTAGTCTCAAAAACCTGGAGCCTCTAATTCCTTTTTGTAGTTTCTGCCTTGCTAGTGAGATTTGAAATTTGTAATGGAAATTGATTGGTGGTGGTGGCAATGCTGGTGGAAATCGTAGAACTCTCTTCAACATTACAGAAACCAGAAATCAAAAAATAACAAATGATCACTTGACATGCAAAACAGCCTCAAACATTCACACATCACTTCAATCTGAGCCCTGTACTCGAGTGTTTGTTTGCACTTGGAGAGACTCTGCCGCTTTTGCATAGGCCTGCTTAGACTCTTCCTTGCTCTCGTGTTGCTCCTCCTTAACCCTTGACGCCGACTTGCGAAGGCCTGCAAGCATGACCACCTTGTCCAAAACCGCAACGCACTCGCTCCCATCCTTAGGGTTTTTGACGATGTTCAATCCCTGACCCTTCAGGAACTTCTTTCGGTCATTCATGGTTTTGAAGGTCTTGCCAGAAGGGTTGTTCTCTGGCATCTCCAGGAAAGTCTTCAAATCCACAAGCTTTGACACCTTCAAACAGCAAGTAGGGTGAGTTGGAATGAATCTATGCCACGTAGAAGTCATGGGCACGTGTAGTAGGTATGGAGGAGATGGCAGCACTCTACATCTTAGGGTTCATATTTGATTATAAGACGATCTGATTAGGTCACTTGAGATTGAGATCAAAAGTACTTACAAGTTGCAAGGTACAAGCCTAGCCGTTCATCTGTCGTCTATCATTTGACCCATTGGCCAGTCTCTCAAATGATTGAAGTTTGAAAAAGATAATGTCGACATGTCCGGAAGTTCACAGTAGATCTTAGGTCCATAAAGGTCCTTCAGCCTACTGGACAAGTAAGTCTGTCAAAAGACTAACTATGATTCTGATCTTCATGGTGACTCTCAACCCTCAACTTGGAAAGCTCTGTGAAACAGCCCATCCCAGCCTCTTGAAAATCCACATAGTCTTCTTCGCTCTTTTTAACGAGTTCTTGGAGGTTGCATCGTTCATGACGCGGCTTGCGGGATGGTGTCAAACACCTGCAAATCACCTTCTCCTTGCGAAGTGCAAAAAACCTAGGTGGAGCAACACGCTTACTTCCAAAGGCAAATGGTTTGGATGGCTTCATTACTGTGTGAACTATGAATCCCAAGGTGTCTAGGAAGGCACAGCATGATAAGAGGATTACACAATCATCATGTTTTGGGATCCTGTGAAAATGGATACTGTAAAGATATGATGTACGTAAAGATCATCACATTATCAAACCAACATTATCAGCAATTAATTGTTAATGCTATGTTAAGGTACGTTGATTATTATTCTCAATCTAAATTATGAATAGCGTCAATAGCAACTTATACTAGATAGTGCAGTGATAGTCTAATCATGAACACATCAGAATCCTATCATCCTATCATATCATGTGATCAAAAACCAAATTTTTATATAATATTTAATATATATAATAAATTATATTGATATTATTTTATATTATATTATTATATTATATTATATATTTTTATTCTTTTGATTTCCAGCATAAATACAGTTACCTACACAGACTACACATATCATATCACGTATCAATTCAAGTTTTGAATCTGAATATAAAATAACTGGAAATGCGCAATATGATACATATTGATACATGCATAATCATACATGTATCACATGAGATTAGATGAAATGGTACCTTGATATTTGATATACCTTGTTGGTATGTATGTTCGGAAAGTTTGTATGTAGGTTTGCCGTAGGTACTTAAATGCGAAGGTACTGGTACACATGAATCTACGTGACCACCACAAAAGAATGTAACCTGTTGGACGCAAACATGAAGCAGCCAGGGAACTTCTCAGCCACTGCTTCATGAGAACCGACAACAGCCTCCAATTCAGTTTGTTTTGCCGAAGGGAAGCTCCCACGCATGGTGTAGAAGCAAGCAGCGTCAATAGTGGAAGTACTTTTCACCTTCGCCACTTTCACATCATACCCGGCAGGGCTGTCCTAAGAAGAGCCCGGGTCCAACAAAGGGACAACGTTCACTATGACCCATGGCGGTACAGCTCGTCCACGGCTATCTTACCCCGGCCCCTACTAGTAACTAGTTCATCAGCTGTCACTGACTGACCCTAAGGCCTCTTCAAACTTCATGTTCACAAATTCACGCTTCATCAAATTCAATTCCTCTATTTGTCTATGGGCCTATGGGAGTCAAAAATCAGATCCCATCTTGCCACGAAGTAAGTTGGGTTAAAAGTCTGAGTCTTAGTCTTAGTCTACTACTAGGTTACTATGCCAAACATGGCTAAACTATAGTTTTTCTAATATCAAGTTGTTTGATATTTGATGGGGAATGGTCACTGATATTTTGGTGGTTTACTTTAGTTGGTGAAACATGCTCAAAGCTGGATTTGCACGAACCATTTTTTTGAGAAGTTTGGCACAACTCGCACGACAAGTTAATTTGACAGCTGCCAAGTATCACGATCAGTGGCGCCATAGGTCTCCCCGCAGATTCTGCAAGTAGTTGGTTCGTCGTCAGCCATGCCCTTGACACACCCTTGCTCCAAGATTCAAGTGGATGGCCCCGGTGAGCTGCACACACACAAACGCTCGGGAAAAAAACTGCGATCAAATGCTACTACAAATTCCCAGTGCCAGGACGCATGTGTGAATTAAGATTGAACCGTCTGCTTTGACATGTTACTGCACTTCAACACCCTTCTTAAGATATGCCTTGGCCCTCCAAGTGGAAATTGCAGTTCAATTAAAGTACCAGGACGAATGTCAATCCTTGACATGAACAGAAAACGGATCAATCAAGAAACATGTCATTGATCATTGTTGCCTTGGTTGATTTCAATGACTCTGCAACAGAACGCTGATACCCCGCCTGAGCAGGGCAGTAGGTTTGCTTGCCCAAGTGCCAAAGTTTCATGCTAGTTGTGAAAGCTGGTCCAAAACCCCGCTGGTAGGTGCCCATTCCACAGGAAGACGATCCTCAGAGAGTATGCTGCAACAAACTTGGCAAATGGCATGTCAAACCACTAATGGCCAAGAGACCTGTGGAAGTAGACATATACATAATACAAATATAAATAAAAATATAATAATCATAATCAAATCAAATCATATCATATCATAGAATATTTATATACTTTGGAAATCTTTGCAATGCATCGAGTGCATGCGTTTCTTCATGTGCTAAAGTCCACCGAGGAGTTAGCCCATGTCACATCACATGCCAGTCCAAGTGGCGTGCCAGATCTATCAACGTCTCAGACGTCTCACCATCCTGTGCCTCAGCTTCAAGTGCAGTGGCAGTATCTATACGGAAAGCAGTTGAGGATGAGTTACCACAACAAAATGAAAACCCTCTCCACGGGTGATGAGTCTAACAGTCCTTTCAATTAAGGAATGTAAGCACACAAAGCACGTGGAACAGGTTACAAAAAACCTTACGCCCATTATATAAACACAAGCAAATCTTCATGAAAGCACATGGCATGAGACAGAACAGAAAATCGACATCACAAAGGGTAACCCCAACTAGTTTACCAATTCCAGAAACAGCGGGTGTATGGTACACGGTGTTAGAAAAAACGAAAGTGATATGACCCAAATGACATTTGATCTCATTCACTTCATAGATAAAAGAAAGGAAGTTGTCTAACATCAAACAACGAAATGTTCAGTGAATACCATCATGGAATGATGTTGATACAAAGTTCTATTACTTATATTGAATTATGTTGTGCCATCTTGTTCGTCAACGTAGGTTCCCAGTATGTTGCCGAAAAAACACAAAGAAGTGAACGATGAAGTGATGCTTTTGGACGTCAGGCACAGTCACAGCTTATACTCATAGTTTTGTTTGGTTTGTAAATATTTGTACATATATTGTTTTATGATAAATATCAAAATGAATCTTTATATAATAAATCCTTATATAAATGATACTTGTAACTTAAGCAACTTAAGCATGTAACATATTGTGTATACAAATACGTACATGGCATATTCAATATGTATTTGTATGTATCATATTAAAAAAGATATTATGATTATGATATGTTATTGACTTATACTATTATATATATGTTACATGTTGTATAATTATATGTAGTTATAAAAGTTATATATAAGTTATATATGATATAAATATTACTAAAAACATATGATATTTTCTCCCTTTCCAGAACGGTTTTAAACGGTTCTGGATGCACCCTAAGTAAAATCCAGGAACGGTTTAAAACGGTTCCGGGGACCACTCAAAATCCAGAACTAATCAGAACGGTTTAGAACGGTTCTGGAACTAATTGTATTTTTTTGACTTTTTCTGGGAACGGTTTTAAACGGTTCTGGGCCAGTTCTGGGGTTATAGCCAGAACGGTTTAAAACGGTTCCGGGAACCCTGTTTTTAGGTATGTTTTTAAATACATATATTCATATATAGAATATCAATATATATATAAATTATAAGTGTATATATTATATATGTATTATATATAAGTTTTCTTTTGTATATGTACATATTTGTTTTTGACTACTAAAATTTGCTAACAGTTAAAATATAGATTGAAAACATATCATCTAAGAAAAGACCCGTTAATAAATCAAAAACAATATGATTTGATTTACTGATTTACTTCATGATATTCTTAAATGCCGGACTATGGAAGCCAAAAGATTGGAACATGTGAAAAAAGGTTGAGAGAACATTGAACAAGTCATCCTGACAGCCAAGATGCAAGGAGCTTTTCATACTCGATATCCAGCTTGCTCAACTCACGGCGGTTCAGCCGCTTGGCTGCGCCTCCGCGAAGCTGCGGAGTGTATTGGCCTCTCCCCAAGATGCCCAAAGACTCCTTGAGCTCCTTCTCTTTCAACACAGCCTTGCCGTCCTTCCTCTTTCCATCCTGCAACAGAACCGTTTAAAACCGTTCTGAAGGCATCTTTGGACCGTCTCTGAACACGTAGAATTGTGAAAGAAATCGTCTGAGAATGGGAGACCAACCCACCAGGCCAACTCGGAAAAAGCCTGCCTTGGAAGGGCCAGGAAAATCTTGCTGCGCCTGCATGTCGTCGCAATACTTCCAACCTGACCCACGTCAGCAAGAGTGAGGGTGACACGGACGATAGAGCCATCCCTTTTGTTCCCCGGCATTGATAGGAAGCAACAAAAAACATAAAATGCACAGTACACACTGAGTACACAGTGATCCCAAGACAAAGAAATTAGAGGACGACATTACTTACAGTTTGCCTATTTTGGCTCTGGTCATCTCATGGCCGAATTGATGAAGCTGAAACTAGTGATCTCACACCTATTCAAAGCTTCTGAGGACACCTACATCAGGGCCTACATGTACAACTATAAGCAGTTGTAATTGGAGATAAAAAGAAGTGTATACTGTATAAGTAGTATGATTTATCATGCCTTCAGGTGCTTTGGTAGACATGTTTCTATGACATATGTGTGTTGTACCAGGATGCAATATCAATACCCGGTGACGCTGTGAAAATCAAACTAATAAAGAATAAATAATACAACGAATGATGAAAGTATACAAACAAAAAATGATATAAGTTACAAGTTATATAAGGTAATTTTTGAAATTGATGATATGAAAAACAGGAAAGCAATATAATAATGTGTACTTTGAGATCTTTTGATATCAAACACGCCTTTAATAGCCTCTGATATCACATCATACAAAATCAAACAACATAACACGGTTGAAGGATTTTTCAAATGTATAGAAAAACTGACCGTAATATAGACAAAATTCTAACAGAACATCAAAACCTGAGGAAATCATGGTAGCCCTTCAATTCGTCAAGAAAAAGCAACACTCTAACAATTCAGTCAGCCACTCATATGTGCTTGCTGCGGTATAGGCCGTGTTTGCAGAAAGTGTCATGTGGGTGTTGATGATGATAGTGATGATGATGATGATGATGACGATTGATGAAGATAGTGATGATGATGATAGTGATGATGATGATGATGATGGTGATGATGAATGATGGTGATGGTGATGGTGATGGTGATGATAAGTGATGATGACGAGTGATGAGTGATGCATGATACTTTCTTCTAACCTACAAATATCGCCAATCAAAAAAACCAACTTGGACCCTTCCTCGTGAAGCCCCAGGGCTGTCTAACACTAGGAGCACCTCATGCTGTGACTATTTGGGGAACTCCATGTCAGCCCAGGAAAAGGAGATGGTTTTGAATAAGACATTAAAAAACGAGTTTGGCAATCTTTGCATGCAGAAAGAATTGGTTCTGAAATGAGGTCTGAAATGTTATTACGCAGTGGCTAAAAAACGCAAAAAATACAGGAACACTAAAAGGAAACTTGCGAAGACTTAAAATGGTCATCTATTTTGACCATAAGTTAAACCATCGCAAGTGTTTTGAACATTGCTTTGATTAGGATGGTATCTATTTCGATTGAAGGTATTCAGAAAGAACCGGGTGTCCCTTTTTCCCTTTAAATCGTTTAAAAAAAGGTAAAAAAGGGACACCCGGGCACAGGCTTCCTCAATACACCATACATCGATATTTTGCATGACGTTGTATCACAAGATCTTGTTGACTTCAGTTTTTTAACTCAGCATGACTTTGTGACCTCATAATTTTTTGTCTCCCTAATTGATGCCACACCACCCAAGGCCCAAGGGGTCTCATTTAGACCTTTAGTAGTTGGGGTTGGGGCTCGGGGAATAAGTTGTCACTTCCCCTTAATTGGTCGTCTGCTCAAGTGATGACATACCACTGCAGTTGCCTATCAAAACAAACCAACAAAATCTGCAGCTACTCGCATTCAAATTGGGTCCCTCCATTCTGTCCATCTAATTTGACGAAAAGGAACAATCAAGCAAGCTGACTCGGCAATGCACCGTGGGACAAAGGTCAGAAACAAAACGTTCCATCGCACTCAGCACATTGTCTGTGCAGGTTGCCATGTCTGACCTGATTCCCAAGATATAGCAACGCTCCCTGCTGTTGGGTGATCCATAGTCCTTCGACCTTTGCTGGAGCGAAGTGAGGGCTTGGAACAACGTCGTTTCTTTTGGAGTGTACTAACGGCGCAGTGGAATGCATTTCTACTGTGGCCCCTTTTGTTGCACTAGGTATGCACAGGGATGCCAAAAAGTTGGATCAAATGGTCAAAAAGTTTCCTTTCAACTAATGTTGTGGCTTTGATGTCCCTGCTTTGCTAACTCTGCAACATGAATTGATGGCTGGATGGAGCTTTCCTTTAGTGACCCTTTCATTGAGTTGCTCCTTTGCCCAGTGGCTACTAAGAATTCATGGTTGGACTCTTACGACTACTCTTGGGTGAAGCATGTGCAGTACACACCCTATCCCTTTCTTTTCAAGTACCCTTTGGAGCTGTGTCTTGCGCACAACAAACAAAAAAAGCCATGACATCAAGCAACAACCTGTCAAATCCAAATTGAACAGTCTTGTCGTGTCTAAGGGTCTAACTAACTCTGTATCAGTTTATCTACAGTAAATCCCATGATTTTGCATTTCATTATCTTCTTTCCTGCTTCCTTAGAACTCATGTTCAATCATTTGTCACTTAGCAGCCTAGAAGGCAGAACATTTTGATGATGTTCTGATCACTGGGGTAGTGCTGAGCAGATATGAAACCCTCAAATGCAAAACCCAAAGATGTAGTTTGGAACTCTTGGCCATGTTGGCATTTCACAAGCAAACTCACAAACACTAAACGCAGTTTGTTTGGAGGCGAGAGTCTTCAATCTGAGAATCTTGGTGCGGTAGGTCACAAAGCCCTCCGCATCTGCAACTTCCGGGTCATCTGCCCTGGGAGTGACGGTGGTTGAGATAAGGCACAAGGAGCGGTGTATATATCAAGTAAAAAATGCCACAAATCCTCACACATCACTCATCTCAATATCACAAAACAAATGATATACTCAGAAAAATATAAAAAAACAATGATATCATATCAATAAGTCTAATCTATGTATATTTAAAATATATAAACTTATAATTATATAATATATGATATATGGTATATGATATATGTAAAATATGAATATGTTGATATCAGTGTAATATATGTACATACAAAAATAAATATAGTTATACCCACTTATTTTGGATAAGTGATAAGTGTGGAGGTTAAGAGACATGTAAAAGGATTTGATTTTCTTCTATATAGTCTATATAAGTAAATAATAAACATATTTTGAATCATATGAGACCTACTTTACTGACTGTAATCTCAACGTCAGAAAATGCTGGTGGCTGAAGGCTAGGAAAAGTATGTTCAGGTCATATGGGGTAACGGGGTCCGTTAGTGGGTCCGTCATAGGAACTTCCCTTAATACCCCTACACAGTTACGAAGATTGTTTTGGTGTCTAACCGCTTTGTTTGGCATTTGTGACACTGTAGCGGTTTCTGAGAATGTACGTATTCACACGGCTTTTGGTCCACTCACTTTACCTATCAAAAACCGTCTGTTCGTAAGTTGTAGGGTTTCCAGTTCACATTTGATTGCCAACTCTTCATATTCTAGACTAGAACAAGATAAGTTTTAAGCAGCCGTTCAATTTACATGTTTAGAAATTTCTCTGCTTTAGGAGCCAGCCTCCGAAATTTCAATCATCATCTGTTTGGTTCACTCTTAGATACCATGTTTTGACCTTCACCACATGACATAAAAGGATACTCCCACAGAAAAAATGCCACGGAAAAAACAGTTGTGAGTCGAGTCATGAGTCACGAGTGAGTTTATCTTCAAGGGTTTGGATCCCGAGTTCAGATCCTGAAACCTTCTTCAGCAAGGTTTTTGCAAACAAGAAACTTTTTTGAAACGCCATAGGTCTTTCCACAGTCTTCGCCATAAAGTAAAAAATCAATCGGGGCCTGCACAAGCCACTGCAGCAAAGTGGGTGGAAATGGTGGGGTTCTGAAGACTGATCAACTGGTATGAACTGTTACCCGCCCTTGAGGTCATCCGTTATCATCTTCCCAAAATAACACACCGTGATATTGCACTCGTAACACCAGACCAATCATTTGATAATGATTTGATTTGAAACATTATATGCTTGATCATCGTTGGATTCATTGGCGTTTTGTTTCTAAGACTTTGGAATTGAAAACAAAAAGTGCCATTTGATACCCTTGAAATCAGGGAAAAGTAGATCAGGGGGTCGTTGTAGCCCCTTTGATTGTCAGTTCTTCTTTGAGATCGAAATAAGTTCTATGACCTCAGTAGTTGGATGGATGATCTCTATTTACAGCTATTAAGCTATTATGTTACTGTTGGCTATGTTTTGCAACTCAGCAATGATCTCTGGAGAAGGAATGGAAAGTTATGGTTTTCCAGCAACTGTGAGTGACTTGTTTTTGTCTCAAGCTGAATGAGACAACCAGTGTAAGTTACCCCCAACGGTTTCACTTTCATGTAAGAAGCAACATCAAAACATCTGTGTTCCCCAGTCATCCACATCACCTGGAAAAAATTAATCCCACACCCTACTCAAAACCCAACCACCAACCAACCAACCAACCAACCAACCAACCAACCAACCAACAAACAAACAAACAAACAAACAAACACAAAACAGTCCAATACAGTCCAAGACAGACAAACAAACAGACAGACAAACAAACAAACAAACAAGAGAAGAACAAGAAAAGAACAAAACAAACAAACAAATCCACCTCCCGGAACTCAAAGACTTGCTTTTCCATTTGGGTGTCATCGTCTGAGAGTTCTAAGTGGCTTGTTCTTCCACACCGAGTGCTTGGATCACACGCTGAATGGCCGGGGCAAGAATCAGCTGACTATCCTCCTCTAGCTGCCCCAGCTGTTGATGCAAAAAATCGCTGGCCTGCGTCAGGTCAGCTGCCTCCTGTCGTAAGTGAGCAACAGTGCATCCCTCATGCAACCACGAATGGAATTTAATCCTGCTAAAAGCGAATCCGAACCGGGGTTGTCCACGACCGATCTTTTGAAAGCACTGCCGGCATGTTGCTTGCTTTGCTGATACTTGAATGCCGGTTGCCACCAGCCCCAAGTGCTTGTTGCAAAAGGACCTGGAAGTAGCAGCTGGGCCAGGCACATGTGAGGATGATGAAGCTACATTGCCGGAGGAAGATGCAGCAGGCCCATGATTGCAAAACAATGTGTCGAGCTCTGAATGTTCCTGTGCAGCTGACCCTTCCAAAACCACCTCTTTTGGACCATCATTGCCAGAGCCTTCTGAATCTGACTCGCCACTGCTTGATGAACTGGAACTGGAATAAGAATCCGATTCTGAATCTGAATCAGCTACTCCAAAAAGAGTTTCAAGATCTTGCCCCGTGGTTGAAGCTTTGATCTGATCCCGTACCGAATTGAGAGGACCTTGTGCTCCTCGTTGCCTCTTGACTTCCCCACCAATTTTCGCATCTTTCTTTGGTTTCCGCTTTCTTCTGGGAAGCTTCAAGCCGAAGGGTAGCTTGGTTTGCACTTTTTGTGGCTTCGCCTTTGTAGCCACAAGGTAGTTCACTTGACTGCAACTTGTCAATTTGACAAAGGTCAACGGCGCAAGTGAGTTCACGGAGTACTCATGCACCACAAACCCAATCCCATCTTGCAAGATTGTGACCATCACATCATCAGAGATATTGCTTTGAAAGACTTGATGGCTTGTGAAAAAGACTGGCTTCCTGGAAGCTGGGTCCAGAATGCTCAAATAAACCCCGTCTCCCAGCATGTCCGTTTTCCGGAAGCATTCTAACATCACTTGCAGGAAGGGCTTCTTCATAGCAGCTGCCAAAAGGAAGAAGCGATTGTTCAGTGCCCCGCCACCCTGAAACTGTAGAACAGCCCCTTGAGGCACCAAGCCTTGGTGCCGTTTTACAAAAACAACAAAAGGCTCCAGGAACGTACAGGGACCAAATTAAGAAATTGAAACCTGCCCACATGTTTGCAAGGCTGACAATTACAATCCCTTTGCCATAGAAAGTTCGTCATTGACAGAATTGGGGGAACAAGTCAATGTCCATTGGGTACCTCCAACTGATTGAACAAACATCATTCCTCACCCAGACCATTTTTGGAAGGAATATATCTAATTTAATCTTAAATAATCAAATCTCAAATTGAAATTATAAGAAACTATTGAACCGATATTAAAAGAAAGAAATATAAATAATAAATCTGAATCATAATATAATTATATAATATAATATAATAATAAGTTTTTATTTATATAATCATTCATCATCATTCATCATTATCAAATACAGTATGATGTTGGAGTTGTGTTTATGCCAAGGTCCAGGTACAAAAAGGGACATTTCCATACTTCCCATTTCCTGCAAAAATAGGGGGCTTTGAACCAGTGGAGTTATACTTGGAGAAACCTGAACTATCGAAATCATAACGCCCGATTATGTCCCAACCTGTATTTCAAAGATAGATATTCTGGTGTTGGAGATTGAGATGACTAGTGAGATGACTTACATTAAATCAAATCATCCATATCTCAGATTCTCTGATTTGAAACATGGGCCAAAACGAACATTCCAATTCCATTCTTCAAAACTTCAAAATCACTTGACACCAATCTAAAAGCAACCTGTTTTTCTAATGATCCTGTCACGACTCAAGACTGCCGTAAATGGACCAAATTGAGAATGCGAACGCTTGAAAAACTGCAAGCTGCGTGTGAGAAGAAGTGCACCTAAACTTCTTATAACATGTTACAGTTCAGCTTTATCAATCACCACTACCACTACAGCCCTTCCACACAATTCATTGCGAGTCACCAGATTCAATATGCTTGGCCAAGTTGTGAACCAGCAAGCAAACTTCCTGTTTCAAAAACTTCCTGCAACCGCCGTAGTCTTTGAAGCAGGTGGTGTTGTGGATGATGCTGCCATCGGCTGGAAGCTCCCAGTCACCGTCAGCTTTCGACCTTGCAAAAAGATCCCATTTGTGCATGATGTCTTCTTCTGTTGACTCAAGATCGATCAAGTCCAATCCAAGTGCACCATCAGCTGTCGCGAGTCCAGCTTCATGATGTTGCCAAAGGTTCGATTCTTTGAACTCGAGATATGATGTGAACGTTCTATGCCTGCCAACTCTTTTGAGGGAATTTTTTGAGAGGTGCTGGGCCGCATCAAATGCAGCAGGAAAAATTGGATCTGGCAAACTTGGATCCCTTGGGTTCCTGGATCTTGCAATTGAAGAAAAAGGTTGAAGGCATGCCTCCTCACGGTTGCCCTGCTCTTCCGCAGCCTTTGCATGATATTGAGATCTCTCCTCAGCCGTCATGGCATGCCACCTCCTTGCACAATCCTTTTGTATGTCCGTCCACTCATCTGGCTTGAGCTGTTGCCGCTGCATGGTCTCACGTTGAAAGATGTTCCAACCTGAATTCTGCTGACTTGGAAATGAAATGCACTTACCAAAAAAGCACTTTCCCGAATCCTGATGATGTAATGTAATGTAATGTTCCGCTATTGGATGACTGAGAATCAATGTTGTGAAACGAAATTATGAAATGATATAATGTGGTGCTGTATGTAAGTATGAATATGATGAAGAAATTATATGGATAAATATCGAATGAGATGTACTCTGATACATTTCTTCCAGCGCAGGTCTGACATAGTTCGACTGCAGTGTGGTTACCACTGTCAAATGATATGATAGGTTGATTTGTGTTCCATGTTCCATTCGGGGTTGGGCAAACAGTTAAACTTTAGGGACTAACTAAAACCCAGAGTTCACACTTGCTATTCTCCTGTGGGGCAAATAGAAACCGGTATTATGTAGCTGAAGCAAGCGACCGCAAAGCTTTTGCNCAACGGAGGTGGTGTCTGACAGAATGCCATCATACGATCCATGGTTGTGAAAGTCAGCTTTGATAGAGACTTCTTTGGTTTGGGTGTTTGGTCACTCTTTGGCTTATACTGGTTGCCATGCCTGGTGCCAAAGTGTGCCATTCTGCTCCGAAAAGACTTGTCCATGTAGCGGTCCCAAACCCAGCTTTTGAACTTTGAAAAGGCTGAAGTCACCATGCACCAAAAGACTCGTTCTTGCGCCACATTGTCCGTCACTTTGGCACCTCGCCATCGGTGGAGGATATTTTGCGTGTAACCATGAAAACATTCAACTAAGTCAGTTGACAGTGGGCCTCGTGTGCTAAGGCTCTTCAACATCGCCTTCACGGCTGCAACATCCTCGGCTAGTGAAGCGTCTTCCTGACATGGAATTGTTTCCAGGAGGACACGTGAGAACTCCACATCAACACAGCATTCACACTGGCTCAGTTGCTCACGGAACTGATTGTACTGGACAATGAACTCGTCCATGCTCTTGTCCAGAAGATCGAACATGCACCAAGGAAACCCCTGGGTGGCTTAAACAAACCTCTTCCAGTGATTGGCCATTGCTTCAACACCCAACTTGAAGAAGGTCATCCCCATCGAGCTGGCCCCCAACCTGGGGAAAGTCTCCAAACAGTGCTGAAAACCATCGATCAAGTTGTAGCCGAACTTTCCAGAGGCAACACTTTTGAAGATTTGCTCTGACCTAAGTTAGACAATCTTGATTGGGGTGAAGATCAAGGGTCAAAGTTTGAAGTACCTAACCGACCATGGAGCACAACATTGTCACCTACAAAAGGAACACACACATGTCTTTCTGCTTTTGTGTGTGTGCATGTGAGTTTCGGCGCTTCCTCTCCATCCTATGGAAGCTGAAAAGGATGCTATGGACTCAATTTCTTTGAGTGTTGTGTTCAAGTTAGATATGGCTGTGGCTGTATCTAAGTAATACCAAGGCCGAAGCATATATCATACTACTACTACTTCTCTTTATGTACTCATCCATGTCATCTCCCTTTCTATCGACCATTCTACATACGTACTGAAACACTCTTTAAACCACCTTGATTTGATCTTTGCCCACTATTTCGTGTTGCCCACTGCCAACAAATGTTCAATATTCATTCATCTTCCTCACGACTCACAGGTCAGAAATAGCCACCAACGATTTGACGATATGTAAATATAATATATATTATATGTATAAATATATGTATATAAATTTAAATATCATTTATCATCAATTATTACGATGTTAAAAAACAGTATAGATATACAGATACATATTTCAATATATATGTAATGTACATAATCAAAAAATTTCATTTATTATATATTTTATAATAATAATACATTCACAAAAGGTATGGACATACATAAGTATTAAGCGCTGGTCCCTGGTCAATAGCTCATGGTATTAAGGTATTCCCTTGCTTTAGAGCCCCATGATGTACCATGGTTTCAATGGAATGGACCGAAATGGACTAAATCATTTGAATGACTTGCTGGAAGTCATGTGAACAAATAAGGATAGCGGAATCCTATCACTGCACGTGTGAAAACAATTGAGCTCTTCTCAGCCACTATAGTCTGCTGATTGACTGGCTTAAACACCGTTTGTCTATTTGTTCATCTAGAGATGTGGCAAAAAAGAAAGATGAAGTACAACCAAGACACTCTTGCTCCAACTGCAAACGCTGATCGTGATCTGATGGCGGTAGTCGATCCAAACGAGCAATGAGGTCTGTTCTCTTGAACAGCTCATACATCCCATGCAGGCTTGGTTGCACCAAAGCTTCCACTGCCAAGATCTTCTCATTAATAAGAGGGTCCTCAAAGGCAGAAAAGGTCAATCGTTTCCGTTTCTGGATCAGCTGGGTATAAGATTGCTCAGCGTCTGCTTCAGCGAAAGCCTCCAAAAGCATGGCGGTCCAGCCTAGCTCATCGTTCCCCGGTTGCTCAGAGTCGGCGTCATCACCATGCAAGTGAGCTGCTTTCATAGCTGCACTGATTTCAGCAACCCTTTTGCTAGAATTGCTCTCTTGAGTGGATTGGCTCATCATTGCTAATGTCCGAGGCACTAACTGGTGAAGGAAGACTCCCTCCTCACAGTTGCAATGGTGATGTTTGCATTGAGGCATTGAAACATGAAGAAACAAAGCCAAATAGAAGCACAATGGAAAGCTAGAAGGACCCTTTCGGCAGATCCCCACTTAATCTCATGATTAATATGAGATTGGCTTCTTAGGTGTAGTTAAATCAATATCAAAATGAATACTACGATAATAAGGTCTAACTCGGTCTAACATAATGATAAGTGATCATCATATCAAGCTTGCAATTGCACCCTTCATATGATCTGATCAAAGCAACGTATTTTCTTGTATACTGTATCTTGCATAAAGCCCTACAACTAAGACCTAACTTAACTTCCATGTAAAACATTTGGCAAACGAACAAACCAAAAATCAGAATAACTTCTGAGTCATGATATGGCTTAGGTCTCGTACATTCACGACTGCTTGTACTAACGCAACGGACCATATAAAATATCATAGTGAAAATCCAGACAATGCAATCATAGCCCAATCATGAAGAATAGTCAGAATAGTCAGAATAGTGAATAATAAATCAAAATCATGCTATAACTACCGATGAAGTCTTAAGACAAACCACCCAATTTTCACATCATGAAATAGAATTGATCATTGATTTTTAAAGTTAGTTATAGTGTACACATATCCCGGGCCCCGTTGTCATTGCCTAGCCCACCAAATCCCACCAACACTAAAGGAAGACTCAAGGGGTGATCACGGAATGAAATAAAAACATGTGACTTTCCACTGTGAAATATTTTGCCAAACCTGCAAACCCAAAGCATCCAGTTTGAACCAAAAATTTCTATATACCACCCATGGACCCAAGGTTAACAATGAGGTACTGCAAAGCTGGGTCACAGTGCGTCCATCTGTAAGACAAGGGCACTGGGAACCCAGTCGAAAAAATCAGCGAATAGTACTTTGCTACTTGTAAAATTGCGTAATTTTCTCGCTCTTCCAGACTCTTGCCCTTGCAGCATTGCCCAGTGCAAAAATGAGTGATGGCCTTTTGGGACGGGTCGCCATTGTCCCACGAGGAAAGCATCTGGTGAAAGTGCAACCGTTTTTTTGTAACACTGCCAGTCCTGTACAAGCTGGCTCGTTCTCTGCGCCACTCTGAAGTGCCACTAGGCAATGAAGTCACAGGAATGACCACAAATGAATCACAAAGCACATGTAGCAGTGCAGAACGAAATTGGCCTCGGAAATTCTGATTTTCAAAGAGATGTGATAACCTCACCACAGATGCCCAAAAGCCACTGATGCCACACAGAATTGGTTGCCGGGCTAAATTCAGCTGATGCAGAAAACAAAAGACTCCAAGAAGTGGGTGTAAGGTCTTGTTCTCCGAATCCCTTCGTTCTTGTCGCTGTTGCTTGTGATACATAAAGACACTCTGTCTAAACTGTTTCATGATGGCGACGTTGGTCTTAAGTGAATCGAACACTAACATCACCGCCTGGATGCGTGCATTCTGAATGAGGGCAGACGGTAGGTTCAAGTGGCGGTACCTGCTGGAAGTTTGGCCAAGGAAGGTAAGGATCCTGCTTTTTAGTTCTGAACCAATTGTGTCTCTGTCGCTCTTTGGCAGAACCGTCATTGGGGTGCAAACAGAAAAAGATCGTCTGTGATGACAAGTTTCCTGACTTGTGTCAGGTGACCAGCAAACCATAAACCGTTGTACACAATTCATGACTGCCACAACTCGGGATTGCCTCCACTGTGGAGCATCTGATGGAATTGAGGACAATCTGCAATTCATGTCATCCACTATCCCGACAACCAAGGTGTGTTCCACTTTGCCCGAGATGTCAAGGACAAACTTGAGAATCGCTGCACACCACGCAACAAGATAGCTCACCAACAGCCGCAAACGTCTCAGCCTGAAGGATGTTTGGTGGCTCCCCGGTTGGTTAATTTCACTGTCTTGTTGAAGGTCATCCTTGAATTTGTCTGCTGGATGCTGAGGAGGTTGCAGTGTCGCACTTTTGGCCAAATGTTTAATTGCACGAGACCGCAAAGAAGCAGCCCTTGCTTTCGCAGTTTGCCTCTGTCGCTTCAAAAATCGTTTGACCTGGTCTGACTTGTCCTCGGAGCTAGGTTCATCTGCAGACCCATCTGCAGAAATGGAACCGGAGCTCTGCCATAGCTGACTCAAAGGCATTTCTCCAATGTTGTCAACTTTAGAATTATTGTTTTGACTTTATTTTCTAGGCCCACGTCATGCTGCATCGTTTCAAAGTTAACTTCATCCAACTATAGACTATAGACTATAGACTATAGATAATATAAATTCGTTTTATTAGATATTTTTTAGTATCAGTATATATTCTATTTCTATCTATTATATATAATTTGATGTCTAACAGTTCAGATTCTCCAATTGAACTACGATGGATACAGTGGGAGAAAATCGCGTGGGAAAAAATTTGAAGAGCAGGTCTCCAAGGACTTCTTTCTCTTTGAACTTAGAAACATGACATCAGTCTTCATTGCTGTCCGTGAAGCTGTTCGTTAAACTGTGGCGGAAGGAACATAGAGCATGACTGTCATCCTTTCCTGCTACTGCTTCTACTGCTACAAGCCCTACTCAACTCCTACTCCTACTCCTACAATCTCATTATATTAAAAGAATAATAGAATGATTATATAAAATCAATCTCTAAACCTGCATTTTTTGCAGCACTGCACGCTCATGTCCTGCCTTATTGAACATTCATATCCCACCCAAATCTGCTTTGGCCTTGTACTTGCTCCATTGTCCGCCCAAGTCTTCCTGGAACTCGCTGAGGATGTCAACAACCTCAATCAACATTGTTTCGTGTGGACCACTGGGGCGGCAACTGGAAAAAATGCCTTATCAAATGATCAAAACCACTCTGGTTGAAACTAGTCTAGTCACACCTTATCATTGCTTTGCTTTGACCAAGCCTTTAAAAACTCTGACTACAATATGCTACAATTACTAATGTTACTAATGACTCATGACTCATGACTTGAGAATTTGATCTTGGTAGGTTCCCAGTTGCAAGTTCTCCTACTGGTTTCATCAAAGGAAGGACAACTTGTTCAAATGAACCAAAAAACCTAGTCAAATCAGGGGCAAGACATATTGCAAGTCAAGTGGCAATGTGAGTCACTCTGAGGGTTGCTTTATCAGACTTTTTGCGACCCTCCTTCCCAATCTAAATTAGCACACTATCACATGGTCTATGGCCTCTTCCCTGTGGCTATGGTATGAGATTAATCATAAGTCAGGGGGTGGGAGATTCAACAGTGGTTACAAATATGACTCTGTCCAATGTCCATATATAGGAGCCGAATCCTGTTCCGTTAGCCCCTTGCCAGACCTTTTTTTCGCACTTTGCACTAGGCAAAGGGCATGCAAATCTGTTTCACTTTTGCTCCCCTTTGCTCAACTTCAATTTTATGACGAGAATCCTGTATCTCAACTTCGAAAAACTCTCTCAAAACATGGCCAGGCATCTTTGTAAGAATGCCAATGACCTTTTCAGTGTGCTTTTTCCAAGCAAAGTAAAACTCACGCCGATCTGCAGGAACTTCGTCTAGCTGATCTTTAAGCTCTTGCCTGGCTTTTTCAAGCAAAATAAAGTTCACCTTCACCGAAGGGTCAAATATCACATCACCTGCGCTTCCTGCGAACTTTCTGATTTGGTTTTGACCTTGCACCAATCCTGCGCTGGTGAAGTAGCTGTTGACGAGCCATCTCCATCTCAATGAGAAGGCCATCAGCCGTGGGAACCATTCTCTTTGCACTCAGACGCATTTGGACTTGCAAAGAGGGACTCACCGGTGACCAAACAATACAACCTGCAATCGGCTTCCAGTCCAAAGGTGTTGTAAAAGCTGTCACCTCATCTAGGACCCATGCATGAGCACCAAACACTCCACAAAATAAATCAAGTTCCCCATGGGTCAGACCGGTCATCTTGGTATTTGCCTGAAGTTCAGCACGTGTCTTGAACTGAGAATCCACCACCTGTGCAGTCCCCCAAATTTTCTGCGTGCCGGATGCAACCAGCCCAATTCTGCCCCGGTAATTGCAGCACGTCTTTCTCAGCTCCCACAATTTGCAACCGCTGAGAATCTTAGCCAAAAATTTCGGTTTCACAGTGAGAATTTTCCACTCCACACTTGCACTTGAACGGCCAGAATCTAAAAGAGATGGTGATGATGATGGCAATGATGACGTGGATGGGGTAACTGGCTGAACCACTGCTGTTGCCCACAAGTCACGCAACGGCATGGCACATCGGAATCTATGTGAAAGCTACAAGTGCTGCCTGGTATAATGCTGCTGCGGGCCGCTTTCTCGTGACTTATACAGTTGATCTGCCCGATTGCATGGATCTGCTCATTGGAGGGAAGATTGAAACTGGATCTATTCAATATCCAGGATCGTTCGCATATCCAGGATAAAACTCACTATGCCAGGTAATTTGACATATATAAACATAAATTATATTATATCATATTTACTATTACTATTACATAAATATACGAATCGTACATATGTATGAATCTGAACACATTGAACAAATATCAAATATCAAACTAATACCGACTTATTTAGACCATTTTCTATTAAACAGTATTCAGATTCAATACATACAGGTACATACTTAATTTCATTGTGTGGATTGTGTTTGAAAGGTCTTGAATTGCAAATTAGAATCATGATTCATGATTGTCAATTGAGATATAGCGGGTGAAAATGAAGAGTAGAAAAAATCACAAAAACTAATAATATAAATATAACCACCTTCTGAGTCAATTCACTGGTGTTCCTTTGATTGAGAATCTTAAGCCTAAAACGACAGTCCAAATATGGATTTATGGGCCTTATCAAATCTTACGAATCTTATGATCTTTTGAAATCTCATGTAATAAAATGCGTTGAAAAACTGGCTTCAAATTCTTGCAAGATGGAATAAGAGCAACAAGTTGGGAAGTCTTTGACAGCCTTCTCACTATTTCCCACTGCTTCCATCAACCACAGCAAAACTCGTTAAAACATTTTTTGATTGAAACACTGAAACGAATGAAAGGGCAATAGTTGTGCAACAACTGGACTCCGGACTGCCCAATTTTTCCTCACTTCAATCAAGAGGTCAAAACCCCTATTTGCTATGAATTACTGTATCCTTAAGCTCCGCTCCACTGAATTAAATTCGCCAGATCAAGAAGATTCCAATTCCACGTTAAGAACCTCTGGCTCTGGCTGGCTATTGTGAAAAAGTATTGATAGCCCATCCTCTGGATATACAAGGCTGCAGTAAAAACAACTGCAGTCAGAATGCTGAGCATCGGTGAACATGTAATGGTCCGGAATTCTGTACACAATGTTTCTACGATATATACTGAAGGTACTAGGCTCATCCCGGGGATCAGTGGCCACAAGCATATCATCATTTGCAGAAACTTGGGATGAAACCAGAAGGGTCGAACCACTTGATTCATCTGTCATGCCAGCACCCACACTGTCATTGTTCCTTTCCAAGTTGAACTCAATAATCTCAGGGCATATCCCGTCAGTTGCTGAGGGAGGAGAGGAACCATTCGCGCCCGTTGAAACTGCACTCTTGCACTTGATAGCAATGTTCTTTCTCACTCGGTTTCTACGCATGATTCAGGGGACACTGCTGGACTACCAACTGGGCCAAAAAAGCTCCAAAGTCACACTCCCAAAACTGAGAACCTTTTTATGAATTGCATCTTGTTCCCATGCCCATGCGTTCTTAGAATTGCAGTATAGACACTTACCATCGGATCTAGACACTGAAAAACACGCCACCCCGGCTTTGCGCCCTCCACAGTCTTCCACCCACCAAAAAATCTTGCGGCCATGCAACCTCCTCAATGATGAAGCACTTTGGATTTAGATGTCGCAGCTTTAATAAGCAGCCCTTCACCACGGAGAAGCCTGTCCTTTGTAGAAGAGACATATCATATCATATCTGGTCAGTGTTTTGGAACCTCGTCCACTGTCCCAATTCTTACCTTAACAAAATGGGACCATCATATGAAGTCGTATAAAGTTGCATCATGTCTTGTTGGACTGTCATCACAATCGACAAAGACAGCAGGGATGCAGGGTAGAAATCACAAAAAAATATCACTGTAAGAATCGTATTTGTGCAGCTATAATCTGCACTGCAATATGCACGTGGGAGTTTCAACTTCCACAGGTGATATTGTTTCAATCAAACGAAAAGAAAGCGGCATAGAGGCAAACATTGTCCGGCTACACGCCGTAGTAGTCAAGAAAACAATCAACATCACATCACATCTTTTAGATCTTGAACCAAACCCATACTAAGATAGGTCTCTGAAGAATCTTTCTCGTATACAATCATGCACCAACGCTGATTGCCTAAAACAAAAGCTGTTACATGTTCACAATTATACCGTCAAACAAAAAGTTGGACTAACTGCTTCAACCAACTACAATCATCCTGCTCGCCTCCTCTTAGGTCTGGGTTCATAATCAACTGTTTGGCCAGCACAAAGTCTGCACTTGGCTTGAAAATATTGAGAGGATGCAGAAAATTTAATGAGTGAATGACGATGGCTAGACCGGATGAAAGAGTGGAAAGGGCAACCATGAAGTCACTCCAAGATTGGACAAGTCACTCTTCGAAGGGGCAGTAGCCGTCAGCATGGGATTTCATGTTGAGTTTGGAGAACAGCTGGCATGGAATGCCCATCAGACCAAGATCCAGGTCCACACAATCCTTAGGCTAGTTTGCTAGCTAGCTTGTCTGACTTTTAAGTGAAACATAGCATCGCACTCTATAGTCTACAGTCTATGATGTCTCATAATGTTATGTACTTATGTAACCATATGAATCTGATAATTCATTCATTGTCTTTGCCTTCAAATTTATTCAAGTGTAAGTGTAAGTGTAATTGTACTTTTTAACAATATGATATGTTCATTTGATATACAACTATAGACTATACAATAATTAATATAAATATCATAATATATCATATCATATCTTGTTAGATATTAAATAATGATTAGAATAAAAATAAAATATAATATATATATATATATATATCATTTTTACAATAAATCAAACACCTAAAATCTAAGAAATGAATCCCATCAAAGAAAGTGAGTATGAAGACCACGCAAACTTCAGGTATTCCCACAGGGTCCTATGTTATGTGATGTGCTACTTGGGCAGGAATTTAATTTCGTGCCACAGTGCGCCTACTGAAGTGCTGTGTACAAATCATATAGAAACCAAGTCCTTTCCTTAACGCATGACTATGACATGTTTCATGGGTCATCAGTTCCGAAATATTCCAAAATACTTTCATCATGTATTTTTTACTTCTCAGAAATTAATCAGTAATTTAAATTTATTAATTCATGATAAATGACGCAGTCAGTTTATATACTTGCCAAGGCTCTAGGGACTGATCATGGTAGCAGCCACAAACGAAGCAGAAGGCCTCATCCTCTTCATCAGTGACATCTTTGTAAAAATGTCGCCCTTGGATGCCAGCACGTCTAGGAAACAAGATGTGACCAACTTGATTTAAAGGCTATACTATACCTACCATATTTATATATGACTCATATGTCATATGACTAAATGAGACAAGAACACTGGTTCTGAAGCCTTCAAATGTAGGTATGGTTGAGATAGGAACACTGAGATGTCCAGTCGGTGACACGGGCTCTCTCTTTCTCTCTATGATGTTTTCAACCCCGTGCACTACTTTCTGACAGAACATTGCAACACATGACCTTCAGTGAGCTATGGATGCAGAAGGTGTTTTACTTGATGGACCATTGGAATACAACCACTGTAGAATCCTTACAGCAGCAAAAGTTGATCATTTTCCCCTCCTATGTATAACATCATCATCAGCTCAGCTCTCTATGCCTATATATTATATAGACATCAAAAATGCGTGAACGATCCATTGATGTAAATAAATAAATTATAAAAAAGATAATCACTGCACCTGGAATCACACTGTGTCCTATGACTTGCGGGCTGTTCTTTGGTTAAACGAGTAGGTCATTCAAACAAAGCAGTGGCGGGCTTAACACCAAAAGTGAAGCGCTTACAGCTTACATGTCAAGTCACTCTGCCTCAATCTTTTTGAAATGGTAGTAATCGCATTGCCCCAACATCGCTAGAAACTGAACTGAGATGATGCAAACCAAGCCACATCGCTGATTCTTGATACAGAACTGGCGCGCCTTCGCATCAGATTCATTGCTGAAGACGACATCCGTGTGAGTACCGCAGCTCATGTCAAAGTACCGCCTTGGCTGTGTGAAATCCCCCAGGTGCCTTCAAACAAGAAGACAGTGCGGATGTGAGAGAAATACCACGATGCATCACGATTCAATGCAAGTAAGCTAGTTGCAATTTCAATCAATGCAACAACATTTGAACAGGGCTCACAGTTTAATTTCACCCGCCACTTTGAATTAAAGTAGTTAATGAATGTGAAAAAAATATATACAAACACCCTTTCTATGAGGTAACCCGCCAACAAAACTGGAACACAAAAAATGAAAAACATCAAGCACAGTGAGCAAAATATATAAGTTGAAATCACCAAAAATCATGCAAAGTTCGGCTCATAAACGCGTTTGGCCAAAATTTAGATAGAGGAAACTCCCAAAAGGCGCTGAAAAAAAATCACGAGAGTTTTGTTTGCATCTACTTTACTAGGACTAAGAAAGGCCGCACCTACCACAAATAACGCTAACTACTTCACCCGCCACTTTGAATTACCTTCCCCTTGGTACTTCCACTATGGGGTTGGCATTGCAACCATTGCTGATGTCCAACCACATGGTTTTAGGCTGGTTTGGGCCAGGCTGTGGCTAAGGTAGGCGGCCTTAGCCGCAGCCTGGGGAATATAGCGTTTTTTTTGTGGTTCAAACAGCACACGCTTCGAACCGCAAGAACCATATCAGATTATCATGTCTTTCCCAACTATGATAACGATAACCATGTAAGGTGGGATCAGCACCTTAAGTTGTTAGAGTGTCAAATCATCAGCAACCAAATGAAATCCAACCCTTTGGGGCCAACCCCATGCATGCAGTTTCTATCGGTAGCAAGGGGGATGCTTTTGCGAAAGCTTGCGTGAGCGCTTTTGCCAAAAACTTTTTGACAAGCAGGGCAAGACAAAATATCAAACCGGTTGATTTCCAAAGTCTCATGTCTTCTATAAGACTTTAGATCAATATTTTCAATGACCACTGAATCGGCTACACAAGTGCTACTCTCCCAATAGATGTTTTCAGAAAAATACAGCCGCGTTTACTGACAAACATCTGGCTTCACCTTCCTAGGGAAACTGATGATCTATAAATTACTATGACCTGTGCGTGTCGGCACTTACTTACTTTTCAGTAAGCTGTCATTCAATTCATTGAAATATCCCGATATCCCCCCAAAAAAAACAACGTTGCTGTTGCAAAGGCTGGCTTAAGTGCTTTTTGCATCAACCTTCTGACAGGCAGGCAGGACAAAATAACAAAAACACGTACTACAAAAAATACCATAAAATGCCGGGTAGGGTGCACCTAAATCAAAAAAACGATGTTTATAAAATGCACTTGTCCAATTGGTTTCACAAGTCATATCTAAGGATAACTCAGGAAACAGATTCCATAAAAAAGGTTCACGAAGATCTTTTTATAAAATGGCAAGTATGGGCCTTCACCCAAAAACAACATTTTCTTACAAGTTGTGACACACTCACCTAGTCTACCGCCACTCCAACGACAGTAGCAACAGGGAAATCCAATGCGGACAGGTGCATCAAATAGCTCAGGACCCCGGTCCCCTCGCAGGACCCGAATACTCGAAGCCTTGCCACACGCTGGGCAGCAAACTCAAATATTGCCAAACAGCCAAGGATTCACACACAAACTTAAACATGAGTCACCACAGTTCAGCTCGCTCTTACATTGAACGGATCATGATCTAAGTATTCAATTGTTCTCAAATCCTTTTTATTTGCTGGATTTGGTGCTACCCAGTGAAATCGGGATTATGGAATTATATGGCCCCCTATCTTTTCCCCTTCTACTGGCCTTTGTTTCGCAAAATTGGCACTGCGGACGCCCAGTAGTGCCAGGTACCTGGGGTAAGTTGGCCAACTGATGGCTGACGAATCTAGCACTCATGACTCATACTCGTAACACACGGTCACACAGTTCATAATCACAATTCAATTGATACATCACATATCATATCGAATCATATGAATCATGAATCATGACAAAAAATTGACCATAAGTTAGGCATTCAAGGCTAAAGTGGACCCCCAATCGCACAGTGGTGCCTCGGCAGCCACACAGCAGGAAATATAGATAGGCCATCGCAGCCCAGGTCCTTTGGCACACAGGGGCGCTTATCATAAAAGTTTTTTAACAGAACGAACACAAAAGGATTGTGTGTTGATTGTTGGCCAGATGAGTTTGCAGCTTTCTTAGTCTTAGCAAACGACATCCAAAAGCGCTCCATGTTTGATTTTAATTGGGCTAGTGTCTTGTAGGCCCGGGCTTTAAAATAATGCAAATATTTGATTCATTTTGATTCAATTATTATATCAGTTGGAATCAGTTGTATCACATTTTACATATATATCCAATATCATATATATTATATATTATATAAATATAAATTATATTATATTATATTTTTTATTTGATATATACTCGGTCCCACGGTCTTGACATTTTCACGTATCCCCCGGGACACCACCTAGCTCACTGTCTTGACATATTATTATCGTAAAAAAAAACATCCAGTTGCATGCACAGCCCGCCAATTCTATTTGGGCTGGAAGCGCCGATGCAAACTAGAGAAAACCCTTATGTCAAGAAACCTCGTTGGGGAAGAAACTGAAACGCCATCTCAAAAATGATTAAAAACGGAGTAGCTGAAGGGATGGTCACCAGGAAGCTGTGTGTGGAGGTTTTGGACCTCGTTTTGACCTCGTTTCAGACCTCGTTTTTTTCAGCACCAACCGTCTCAAAAGTCCAAATCACTGACATGTTGTTACTTAGTACCTCGTTTTTCAGTTACCCCCTACCTCGTTCCCATAGGCAAGGTGGATTTGAAAAAAAAA
>DF241169.1:27895-73528 GCA_000507305.1 Breviolum minutum Mf 1.05b.01
TCTACGAGCTCACTGACAGAACCTATGTCTTGGGAGACACTCTTGCCATCACAGCTATTGGAACTAAAGTCACTTTAGGGAGACTCTTGCTAATGAGAATAGAAGACCACAAAGACTAACAATTGAACTACAGTCTTGACATGTTCATGTCGTCTACGAGCTCACTGACAGAACCTATGTCTTGGGAGACACTCTTGCCATCACAGCTATTCGAACTGAAGTCACTTTATGGAGACTCTTGCTAATGAGAATAGAAGACCACAAAAGACTAACAATTGAAAACTTAATGGAATTGCAATTGAAAACTTAATGGGGTTCTGGATGTTTGAAAGCCCCGCTAAATCAAAAAATGCCTACAATCATATTTTAAAGCCGACGCCGACACCGTTTGATTGGGGTTCCTGACGTTCGCGATATCAATGGGGTCCCGCGAGAAGTTTCAGCCTGAAGGATTATGGTTCCCCGAAGTGAATGGGGGTGACATGGGGTTCTCAAAAAAAAAAAGATATGATTGTCAGTAGGGTAAAACTAACCTCTCACTACGGTCTAAACCCAGCTCACGTTCCGTTTGGCGGGTGAACCATCCATAAAATCACAATTAAACCGTCATTTAGGATATACACCGTCCCAGAGTCTTAACTGCCACCAAAAGACCTGCTTACATGTATGAGTCAAGACAGTGGTGGAGGCACTGTCAAAAAACGGTTCCACTACATGTCAAGACAGTGGTCTCAACTAGAACATGGTGTAAAATTTACCCCAGAATATAGATAAAATAAGTTTTGTCAAGACAGTGGGTTAAATATATTCATCAATCAAATCATTGCCCACTGCAATCAAGACACCTGGCCATCACCAAACTTGGGTTCCATTGCTGCAAAGGGCCAAGTATAAATGTGAGCCCAAAACTGTAAGCTCCATCTTTTGCTGCCGATCTAGATGAATTGTCAAGATGACCACAACACTATGAGAACGATGTAACAGCTTGATCTTTCCAGACTCTAGCCTTTGCAATGATCTGGAACTGTTGGAAAAGGACACCCCTTCTCAAATGCAGTGATACAGTGTGCCTTTCCATCATCAAAACATCTAATCTGTTACGTGAACTGTGACGTACATTATTTTCCATACGTCCTCTCCCAACACACACCCTCGTTTAAAGAGGCCACCAATTGGACTAAAATTTATATTTTTTTGTTCCTTATACTTCAACTTTGATAAATCTCTTTTTCTTCACACATATGTTTTTTTCTACCATGAGCATATCAACTAATGACAAATTGGTGGTTCCCGGTGGTTTGAATATTTGGGATTCCCTTCTGAAAACGATTGTTACTTATCCGGATTCGACTCCCAAACGACCAATTTATTAGTATAGCCGACAGTTTCCAACAAAATCACATTTTTTCAATCAGGGAGTCCGGATTACCTGGAAAACATGTCAGAAAGGTAGGCAACTCTGTTTGGCAAGTGGACTATGATGCCCATTTCGAATCCCAAACCACCAACAAAAACACTCCCTGAAACTAACAAACATTCTCGCCCCTAAAAATGGATGGGTTTTCCAAGTTCGGAATCTCCCAACTTCCAGGGGTTTTTCCCCCATTTTTCAAGGGTCCAAAAATGTGAGTTTCAGCTGATCCAGGTCAGGGAGGCGACCACACAGGCGGGATGGACCCGGCGTGGGATGGGCATCCGGACCCCCCTAAAGTGGCCGACAAAAATCAGGGTTTTCGGGGATTTTTTTATGATAAAATTGGCCCAGATAGACTATCAACTAGCATGTCCGACGTCACACTCTGCTTTTTTGGTATTTTCTGACATCATTCCTACTTATGTTGATAACGTCCTGTTGGAAGTTAGGATCAATGGGTTATTTCACCTAGGGTTCTTATCCACTGATCCGATCACCTTTGATCCAAACATCCAACCGGACATCCAAGTACTGTTGATGGTTCTGGAATCCGGCGATCGCCAGTTCAGAGCTGAAGAATGTCCCATTTTTCATAGGGTTTCATATTATAACAGGTGTTTTTTCCGGATTTCTGAACCATCAACAGCTGTCACCTGAAAATGGATAATTGGGAAGATGGTCCTTTCCTTTTGCGATTCGGCATATGTTCAGGGGCGAGTTGTTAGTTTCAGCAAGGAAGTTACATTCAATGTAAAACCTATCAAAGCCTAAATGGGCGACATTTCGCCCCCTTGAAATTTAGATTTAACGTACCCAAAATGATGCCAGATTTTTTCAGCCGTTTCGATACGCCGGCCCACCATTTTTGGAGTCTATTCGTCAAATTTCGGGGTTTGTAACTGTTGATGGTTCAGAAATCCGCCGAGAAAACCACCTGGGATGTATTTAAAAAAACCTTGTACATAGTGGAAATAAATGATGCATCAAACAGGTGAGGTAATCGCCGGAGTTCTCTTCCACCATCAACAGAAGGGATGAGAATTCTCCAGATTCCTAACTTCTCAGTTGGTGGGATGGGTTTGGATTTTCAACATGAATTCATCGCCTAAGAATCACCAGCCTGAGATTGATGAGGTAGGGATGAGGGAACGAACCCTTTCGCAAAAGTGTTTATTTAACAAGGGTTATTAAACGGAAAGGACCCATTTTGGAAGGGGGATCAAGCAATTTTGAAGTAACTCCCCTCAACAACTAACATCATCCCGCGAAAAAAAAATGACGCCTGCTTCACCTTGGAAACTTACATTTCACTGGCAATGAAAAAAATGACCCATTTTTTAATAGGAGAAACGAATCTTCATTCATGGTCTGTTGTTTTTCCATTTAGTCATGTATTTTTTTCGCGGGTTTCTCTTTTTAAAGATGTTGATGTTCCATTGTCCAACTTCTTCCAAGTCACGCTTTGATGTGATCCCCCAAATGGAGGTCACTTAACCCTTTTTTCAAGGTCACAAAAAAAAACTCCCAAAATGCGTCACGAACGGAAGAACCTGGGTCATGTTAGTTTTGGGGGGAGGTGTATACGGTATAAATGTATAATACTTGGATGTCCCAGGAAGTTAGTAAATGGTTAGGATCAGTGCGTTATAACCCCAGTCTATCCCATTTATAAGTAGGTGAAATAATCCATTGATCCTAACCATTTAGATCCTAACTTCCATCCCGGGACATCCCCACGTAGGATTCTTCAAGGGGATGTAGGTGCTGATCCCCCCCTACTGTTTCTGTAAGGTTCCCCAATCTGAGTCCTCAAGGCATCCCGCCAGTTACCCCCCAGGAGGCGAAGCGCGCAGTGCAGCAGCTAGCGTCTCCAGCATGAGTGTGGATATGTTGCTTGGGTCGGTCACCACCTATATGGAAAAAGGGGGGGAAAACGGTTACAACTCTGGGAAATCTAACCTACTTAGAGGTTCAGGATACTTAAATAGTAACTGGTTATATGTAGGTTTATAACAGTAGGATTTGGGGACATATAACCCACGAAAAAGGGGGAAAAAACCCTGGTTACTATCCACGTATCCTAAGTATCCTGAACCTGTAAGTAGCAATGGAAAAATGGACCCGGATTGAGTCAATGTATTTCCTATTGAAAATGGTGATGTTCCAGCCAGCGGTGTTAGGTTACCAGAGGGTTTTTTAAACAGATGCCAAGTTACGTGGATGTGCGGTTGGAAGGTGATCGGATCAATGGGTTGAAACAACCCTAAGGATCCCGTTATTTAACCCTAAGGAATATCCCATCCCATTTATAAGTAGGTGAAATTAACCCGTTAACCCTCACCATTGATCCTAAATTCCAACCGGACATGCTATCTTAGATGCCAAGTACGTGTCGTTCCCGCAAAGACAAATTGGTCCCCCAAAGAATCAAAAGAATCTCATCTTCTTGGGGGAGCCATTTTCAAGTGAACCATGCCGTTTGTTTGTCCAGGGTATCGAAGATATTTGAGCAATGAAAAAAAACTGGTTGTTTAGTGTATATAGGGGATTATAATACCCAGTTCTGTGGGGATTTTAGTAAACCGTTATAAGGATCCCTATGAACCAACCAGGATTCAATGGAAAGTGGGACGGTTTTTTTCGTGGCTCATTTCACGATTCGTTTTTCAGAAGATGAGATTGGCAGACGTGACCTACCCCGGGTCGTATCGAAAAAGGATGGGAAAAACGGGCACTATGTGTACTTGGATGTCCTGTCCTGTTGGAATTTAGGATCAATGGTTAGGATCAATGGGTTATAACTAACCCAACCTACATATAAATGGAATATATTAAGTGTTATAACCCATTGATCCCTACCTTTGATCCCAACTTCCTACCGGACATCGAAAGAATGGTGATCCTTTTGAAAATTAGCGAACGGCTGGAACATGAAGCTTCCATTTCTTTGGCCCCCTGAAAATAAGCTCCGCCTCTTCCCGCTTCTTCGTTTAACTACCTCGGATAGCGGCACGCGATTGCTTGCGACTCACTTTTCGGCACCAGAAAAAGAAAAAAAACCTCCCAAAAAGCAAAAAGAACAGGGTTTTCCACATCATCTCAGATGTTTTTTTTCGTTTTTTTTCGGGAGGCCAACAACAATTCCACCACCCAATTCAGGTGTTTTTTGTTTTTTTTTCAGTGGGTTAGCAGACCTTAATATATCCCGCTTATATGTAAGTTATAACCCATTGATCCGATCACCATTGATCCTTTCCAGCTCAGGTTTTCCTTGAACTTGCGACACAACCAGCAATTGCTTGCGAAGAAGAAATCCTTCAGCGTGAGCAATCTGGGTGCTGTTCCTTGGGCGGAGCCCATGGAATGGGCAAAAAAGAGCTAGTTATAAATGGGATGAACTGGGCCCCCTTTTCGTATGGTTTTTTGTTGACCCCAAGTGAAACAGGGAGGCCATTTATAGTGGCTATATTGCAACTCCACTTTTTAGATTCGAAATGTTTTTTTGTCCGCGAATCTGCATGGTTTGGAAGAGGAAATTCCTTGGAACTTTGGTGATATATGGAGATTTTGAGTGTCCGTGTTAGTTTTCGGGGAGTTTTCCCCTATAAGCAAATTGGTGAGTTGAACCAATTACACCCTGGTAAACTAACATAGTTGGCTGGAAAATGGCTGATTGAATGTCGTATTTCTTCTTGAAGATGTGGATTGTCTATTGCTAACCGTTGATGGTTTAGAAATCCAGCGATCACCCAGTTTGAGATGTACGAAAACGATGAATTTTCCGGCAAAAATGGGTAGATTCTCCAATATCAATGGGGATGTTCCAGCCCCTAACTTCCCCAACTTCATCCTGAATTTGAGTGGCCACCCCATGCCACCCCCGAAAAAGGCCGGCATTTTTCGGGTGGGGTTTTAGTCCCCAACTTGATGTACCCACCTCCGGAACTCAACCGCCCCAAAGAACATGGTGGGAAAAGGGCGGTTTGGCTGTGATAAAAAATAGAACCAAATTGAATAGATGGATTTAGATGGATTTAGCAGCTAAGATTCCAACTGGAAAGTTAAAGGTTTGAGCTAAGAATCTGCGAGCCTAAAAAGATGCAGAAACTCATCCTGCTGATGACTTGGAATCCTGGACGTTGAACCCAACTTGTAACTTATACACATTCACTTTATACGTAACGTATTTTCAAAGGGATTTCCTTTTTAGACAAAGAACGGCTTAAAAAAACCATTCCAATTCGCGCAAACAAATATCTCCAAACCCGCACCGAAAGGAACCGATTTTTTGGGTGGTCGAAAAAAAAAGATCCAAGGCTCCGGATCAGCCGCGGAAGGGTGTCACTTGGAGATTTTGCGAAAGGTGGAGGATAAGAGCGATCAAAGGGAGCGATTGGGGGATATCTAAAATCCCGAAGCTTAACAGGGAAGTGATGAAGGGAGCTATGCCCCCCCAAATCTGAAAAAAATGTGTTTCAAGTCAAAGTTTGGAAATCATTCTTTTAAAGTCATCCAGCTATTGGGATATTAAATAACGGCCATATATACCCATTTTTGGTTGGTTGCTGGGTGAAACATATACTGAAAAAAATTCGTTGGATAGGTTGGGGTGAAATATCTCATATTGAAATAACTGGAACTGCCCTGAACTGATGGTGTGACGCTGATTTCAGCTTAAGGACTTTCCTACATTAGGTGGCGTTCCATCAGGGTTTCCGATGTTCACGTCACTTTTTTGGGGTGGGCTTTAAAGCTTAAAATGATGATTTTTTTCAGCTGTGTTTGCCATGTTTTTTGGCGGACATGAACCTCTCAAACCCCATCGTTGTGGTGTCAATGGTTTTTTTGAGATCTTTACTTCCAAACCTTTGGGGGAAATGATCCAGTTTCACTGGCGCTAATTTCTTTTTTTGAACGGGTGGCTCAACCACCACGTAGCTAAAGTGTTCTTTGGTGGTACAGGATTTAGCTATCCACTGTAGAATACTTGAATGTTCAGACGAACATAGTCCCCGATAGTGATTGAATGTTTATAGTAATTTGAGTAGGTAGTCCTAGTAGCACTAGTACTACTAACTACTAGTAGTAGTCGAAGTACTAGCGGTAGCAGTAGTAGGAGTAGTAGCGGTAGCAGTAGTAGTACTAGTAGTAGTCGTCGTCGTAGTGGTGATGGTGCTGGTAATGATAATGGTAGTAGTTAAATCCGTCTTTATGTTCGTGATTTCAAAAAACAAAACAGACCGCCGAAGTGACTTTCTGAGACTTTCGAATCAACAACTTCAGGCCCTGAAACGGCTGAATTCCAGCGCAGAAGCTGGGCGTGGCAGTCCCGTTTCCGATTTTTTCCCCGTTGTCTCCGGCTGGAAGTTTGCGGGGTGATTTCCAACCCCGGGACCTACCGATCCTTAGAGGATCATCCCAGTAAGGATGGATCACCCCCATTCACAAGCCATGGCCACTACCCAATCCTTAGGTGACCTCCTCCTTGCAAGGTGGGTCCGTACCAGTTATAGATGGGGTGAAATAACCCCTATCGGTGGGGTTACAGCTACAGATTTATAAGGCCATTTACACGGGTTATAACGAACTCTACTTACAACTGGTGGGGCCTACCTTGTGGTTTTTTGTGGGCATCAGATTTTTTCGGGGTGAAATTCTATGTAGGGATTATGACATATCCCATGAAATACAGGGTGTTTATACAACTTCGCTCTCTAATTGTCAGGGTATTGTTTCAGAAATAATGTTTGCCCAAAACTACGGAAGGTGAATGATGTTTGCCGGGGATTTCTGCACTTTTTTTGTTTTGAAACAAACCCACAATATATTGCAATATTGGATGTGTTTAAGCTGAATGTTGACTTTCTACCATTGTAAATCACCATGAAATCACCACATGTTTCAAGGCCCGTCATGAAAAATCACTTCTAGCCGGACTTACTCTGTTGCTTCCCGGAGCATCATCTTCTTCAAAGAGTACGCCCCCGAAAACTAACATATCCCCCTGAAAATCTACAGTTGGAAGATGAAATTCCTTTTGAAATGGTCCCTTGTTTGTGGACATGTTAATTTTCGGAAGGGCGTCACTATGAAAATGAAAGATCATGTTGGTTTCAATTGCATGGTGGCTTCGTGTTTCGCTACCCCTGGTCGTCCCTAACAGTGAAAAAAAGGACCATGGATGGTTATTTTTAAATATGGCAGCCCGTACTAATCATACTAACCAACTTTTAAATCTTTTAAGTATCCCACCCACTCCTACTGGGGGTAATCATAGGGAAAGGCTGGTACTCTTGGGATGGTACCCTTAATCATCAACCCCATATACACCTCGTATAGTGCGCATTTATTGGGTAAATCCCCTTTTCAAGGGCTCCTTGGCAGGTTTAAACAGTGGGCCGGGGCCCTCCATCCCAAGGGGTACCAGGTTTTCCCCTATGAAGGTAGCTAGATTCAAGATATAGCCCCAATTTGGCGCGGCTAAAAGACACCACCAAAGGGGGAAAAAACTGTTTTTTCCGTTGCTTTCCCTTGGGTCTGTTCCAAGGGATGGGCAGTTTCATAGTAAGGAACCTCCAAAACAAAAATATCAGTTTGATCTACCCATCACCCAAAAACAGTGTCAAATAAAGGTTTAAAGGGATTCCCTTCTAAAAATGTAGCTGTAGCAATGCTAGTGAAAGCGGATTCGCTGTTTTTGATATTTTTTTCAGATGGTACTGACTGTAAGTAATTTTAGTGATATGTGATATGAGACATTTTCTACTGGATGGCTTCATTTTGAAATTATTGTTTAATTTGTTTGCCCTCAGGCCCTTAGGGGAAGGATAACAAGAATATTTTGACAAAAGAGATCTTGCGTAAGAAATCTTGCACCATCCTGAGATTACACTTCAGTAATTTCATCGAACGGATGACCGGAAATATCCCCTGTTCTCCAATGGGAAATACATCAAGAGAAAGAGTAAGCCATTAAGGTTGTTTTAGTAATGTGTAACTTCAAGTTTCAAAACAAGCTTTTGTGAATTCCAGCCGAAGAAAATAACATGAACATAAGATCCAGTTTTATATGCGTAGAATGCATTGGTATTTCATGTGTATTCAAATACATGTGTTTTTCACTCGTAAAAGAGTGTTGGATTATTGATACAAAATTAACATTTCCCATACCCCTTCCAAGGCAACAAAAATCCATGAAACTTTCCACCACCTAGAAGGTGGGCGTTTCGGATCCACTTAATTATAAGTTGAGGCTTTGGGGCCCCAAAAGTAGGGTTTTTTTTGTGGGAAACCCAAGGCAAGCCCATGGATTCTGGATATATTTTCGGCCATTTATAGGGGTTTAAAAATAGCGGGGGCATTTATATCTGGATCCAGGGACCACCTTGTAGAATCAACCGTTGTCAATGCCCTTGGAGGAATCGAACGGGCACCGCACTGAGGAACCACCAGCGCGGAGACTATCTCAGGCGCACAACCATAACCAGGGGACCGGTGGTGGGTTTGGTCATTTCTACGGTGAGTTGTCTTGAAGAATTTTGCTTGAAACAAGTCTCAGATCAGAAAAAAAAATAGTTGTGTTAAATATCAGTCTTCACCTCACACCTGGCGTGGATGGAGTGGGATCAGGCAGCCCAAATGTGGTGAGAAAACCAATATGATTCAACCCGCCGGTCCCATAAGTACGGTGTGTCCAGGTTGAAAAATTTAGGTTTTCTCCATTAAAAGTTCCGCTAGGCCTGTGCCAATCAATTTTCAAGGCCAAGAACCGATTCGAACCTATTTCGGCCAACTGCTAACCTAACCTTTACAAGTTTTAAGATCTTCTTAATGGATTTCATATTTAGCAGGGAAAATGAAGTTTCATGGTCCTTTGATGGCTGAGTGAGAAAAAACGAGGAAAAGAGGGGTTCAGCACCAAGCAGCTAGCTTCCAGATATGGAAACATGTTTAAAGCCACTTCAAGAACATGCGCAAATCCATGGGGTATTTTGTTTTTATTGGAAACAACGTCACATTCATCCCCATCAAAAAACTCCCCAAAAAAATCTTCCAACAAAAAAAAAATCGAAGCACCTTCGTTTTCTCCCCAAAAAAGATGTCACATCGATCCAATACTAGGTCATGGTTTCAAATATTTTCTATGTTCACCCTAAACTTTGGGGTTTCATGATCCAATTTCACGAGCATATTTTTCAAATGGGTTGAAACCACCTAATAAAGGTAAATATTGCCAGAACCATGTGATCCGGCTTTGGTTTTGGGTGAATCAACTTCAAAAAATGAGCCGTTTGTTTAACCATAGAAATACTGTTGATGGAAGCTGTATAAAAACCTTGTAAATAGTGTGATAAAGCACCTATCAACTGGTGCGGGATTTCTTCCACCAACAGTACCACCCCACCTGTTTTCTTCGTCCATTTTTCCAAATACCAAAAAAAGAGGCCTCCGTGAAAGTGGTGGCACCCGGGTCGGAAGATCCTTCGTTGTCATTGCCTGGAATTTTCAAGGCAGGAAAAAAGTGGAAATTGTTTGTTTTTTTTGCAGTGGTTTGCGGGGTGGGGTAAGGTTGATCGGTGCTTTTTCCAGAAACATCTTGGAATTGTTGTTGTTGAGTGATTTTTGATGATTTGGTTTTTAAGATTTAAAAAAGTACCAAATTCTCATGTTTTTTATCTTTGAAGCTTCAAAAAAAAAACAACTCGAAGACAGGAGACATGCTTTTCGTTGGTGACAGATGGGTTTACCAAGAGGTCGAATCGGATCCTGACATCTTACATCTTGGGTTTTGCGACCCTCTGAGGATGCAATCGTGGACCACCACTTGAAGAATCTGACAATTTTGAGGGGTTATATTAACATGCCACATTTAGTTTGAATGTTCTTCTTAGACGTTCTGAAATTGGCGTTTTTGTGGGTAAATGACTAACGACTTAAAAACTTCATTTCGAAGCTCCCACCTTTGGACCATGATAAAAATGCCAAAAGGAGGGGGTGGTGTACATTGGATTGCTTAAAAGAATACTTGTCTCTCTCCTTTTTTTTAACCCCTTGCAACTTTGCCAATATTTTCAGATGCAAATTCGGATGAAAAAAATGTGTTTCAACACATTGTTTCGGGAAAAATCGTACCGGGAACTTGGCAGTGGCCTTCCACGAGGAACAATGGGTTTTGCTCAAAGCTGATGTGACCAAAGCCTACCGACGTAGCAGAGTGCTTCCGGAGGAATGGAAGTACCAAGTTGCCCGTCTTGGAGATAAATGGTGGATCAATATGGTGGGCAGCATTTCAACCCAAATTCGATTCCCATCTTCCGGCACCATTTCCGCCCGGCCTTCTCGAAGCTTCTTGGTCAGTCCAGCGTCTTGGTTCGCAGGACGTGTTGGCAGAATTGGAGAGCTGGTTCGATGCGAAATTCCAGGAACCGTGGGCCAGGATCCGCCCATGGTGATGGCGAAAACTATCAGGTGCGAGACATCTTGAACCCAATGAGCCAGCACCAACTCAAGAGCCGAGAGAGACCAAATCCCAGTATCCGAAATATATGTTTTCTTCAGTTGCCAAGAACCTTGACCTCGGTAGTGGTCTGAAATTTCTTTCTGTGATGATGTCGAATTTGATCTGGCACACATGGAATGGCCAGCGCGCAAAATATAGTGGGGGAGGATGGCTGCCCTCCTCCTCCGACTGATCTGCCACATCTTTCCCTAGCAGACTGGGGCTTTGTGGATGACTTAAGGTTGGTTACTCAGAAGCTTGGCGCAGCCATTAGCCTGCACCATTGATCTGTTTAAGGTGATGTTCTACTCAAAGTACCATAGTAAATCCCATTTGGGAGAATAGGCTTTTTTCAGCAACTCCCAAGAAATGTCATGGAAAATGCGTGAAAATCTTTGAGGTATTTTTGACCTCCAGGTCATTGGTCATGAATGAAACATTAGCTGATTAACTGAATTTTGAGTTCCGAAAAAACAAATCGCAAGTGGATGAGCCCACCCTCCACCATCGCCACCATCCTCTCCAGTGCGATGAGCCCGACGAGCACAACGACTCGGAGCGTGACTCTCCCATTGAGGTGCTACGGGGCATCCATCCAGACGGGAAAAGGGTGAAGGTGGAGCAACGGAGATTTTCAACGGAAAAATTTCCGGTAAAACTAACATGGCACCTGAAAATGAACCCCTGGAAGAGGAGATTTCTACTAGAAACCATCATTTTCAGCTTCCATGTTAGTTTTCGGGGGGGTACCCTTCGGTAAACTAACATAGCTGGCTGGAATCATCCACCATTTGCAGATGTATTTTCTATTTGGAATTTTCGGTGGATGTCCAGCCAGCTATGTTAGCTTCCCGGAGGGTATTTTTTTTCGAAATTCTCTGGAAATGACTCTTCCTCCCATATTCATGGTTCAGTGGAAAATGGATTCCTCCAAGATTAGTTTCCTTTCATGTAGGGTAATTTTCTGCTTCCATGATTATGGGAGAAAGGGTATAACAGCTGGCCACTGAAGTTCGGGACCATCTTAGAAGGAATTGTTCATCTTCCAACCATCTAGTTTCAGGGGATATGATGGGGATATGTTAGTTTGAGGCAGGGTACTTGGATGTGTTTTTGTTGGTGACTTTTTATGGATTCGATACCATAGGATTCATCACCAGTAGAGAAGCATTTGGGAGAATATGTTTAACGAGCTTTTTGGAAGCGGAAGCATCTTAGTATGCAAAATCTAAGCCGGTGTCCGCTGGAGTGTGATTTTCATAGATTCAGATGGTTTGAAAGTTTACTTCTTGTAATCGAACAAATGCGGGGAAGATTTTTAAAATGATCCAAGTTCACTTGCCTTATTTGAACAAAACCTGCCTGGCAATTCTGCAAAAGTGACCTTTGTTGGGATGGTTAAAACGTGACCTTTTGGAAAGGTTGTTGGCGACCTCCCACTGGGGAAATCAAAAGTCACGGGCAGGGAACGGGTTGTTTTTGTTTGGAAACTTGCTAAACATCATCTCAAAAAACCTTGGGCAAATCTGAGTAATTACCCCGAAAAAGGCCCCTGGGCAAAAAAGCAAAGCATCGACCCAATCTGATTGGGTTCCATGGTTTTTCGTTTTTAGGGAGAGGTCAATGTCAAAAAGGTACATACTCGCCGTAGGTTGAAAGATATCTTTTGATATCCTATTTTTTGGCCCATTTTCCTAAGTAGTTGTTATGGCCCACACCTATAAGTTGACTTGTTTCCATGGCACAGAAATTCAACCCGAGAAACCTTACAAAAAAACGCGTACAACGTTGATGGTTCAGAAATCCGGTAAACTCACCAGGTGAGGTTGGGAGTTGAAATCCCATTATTTACAAAGTTTCACAAACAACCCACGCCGGATTTCTGAACCATCTGACAGTATCATGGCTGGTCAACACTAACGTATGCAGCCGTTGGTGTTTTTATTCGTGTTTTTTCCAATTTTGCGCTGCAGTACCGTACCATAATGCATATTGTTCTGTGTGATGTACATTATTACTGTACTGTTTGGTCCTGATACACATTTGCATTGATCTGCATTGTACGTGACACATTGCACGTCACTGTTGTGTAGTTATTGTGCTGTTCTCGGTTCCAGTAGATGGTCTGTCCAGGAATGCACCTTATCAGAGAGAAGTGGTGCCATGAACTGAACGTTTTGGCCCCGAAACCAGAGCCAGGGGGGTGGTCTTGTGAGGGACAACCCCAGGACCAGGTCCATCACCTCTTCAAGCAACTCAACGACCGGACGATGAAGGACCATCTAGGATTCTGTTCTGATTTGTTTGCTCGGAAAGCATATCCTCACCTTGAGCTAACTGGCACGGGACAAGTCCGAAAGCAAACCAGCGTGGAAACAGCAATCGAGGTAGCATTGCACAACTGGTTCAGACTCCCGAACGTGCTATTTTTGAAGGCATGGGTGCGGACAGGCCACATCAGTATGGAGCAGGCTCTTGAAGTCGGGGGCGTGACCGAAGAAGACTGGGACAATTGTAAACTCTTGGAAGATCCATTCCTGGGGAACCCTAGTGGTTCCGTTTGGGAAGATTGGGGAACTTTAGGGAACATTAGACAAGATTAGGGAAATCACCCCCCGCCCCCTTGAGAATCCTATTAAATAAGGGTTGAACAAAATGTTCGGCCGGCCTTTTTCTTAAAGGGAATACGTATGGTTTTCCATAAGCCCCACACGAACATAAGGGCCTTTTTTTTGGTTACTTTTTTGAAGCTAGAGGAAAGACTTGGGATAATGAAACAGTTTGATATACAGAAGAAAGAGTGCAGTTGAGGTGATAAAATATCAATACAAAACTGGTTGGTGGTTTCAAACATTTTTTTTTTTCACCCCCATTTGACTCACTCAGCTAATGGCCCAGCTTTAAACTTTTACGTCATGGTCCCAAATGGCTGACTGAGAAGAGATGTTTTTCGGAGAAGAAGTGTTCCACCTACCCTTCCCCAAAACCCCCCCGAAAACTAACATGTCTAGCTGGAAGATCCACCACAAATAAAGAGGTATTTCCCATTGAAAATTGGTGGATTTTCCAATACTATTGCCACTTTTCAGGAGTGTACCACCTAGCAGGGTGCATCTCCAACGACCACCACCCTTTCATCTGCTGTGAAATTTTTATCGACAGGCAGAAAAGTCAGTGGAGACCATCCGCCAGGAGGGAAAAACGTGTGGAAAAACTGTGTGGCCTTGTGATTAATGTTTACCCCGGATGAATAAACCCCCTGTCTGTTTCATTGGGGGGGTCTCATTTTAGTAGCAAATCATCAGTTTTGGGGATACCCCCCGAATTAAACAGACAGGGGATTTATTAATCCGGGGTAAACATTACATGTGACATTGCGGGGGCAAAGAACAACAACACAACGTGGTGAGGAAAAAAGACAACCTGTCCTCCGGATTTTTCAGTGAGCAACCTGCACGTTCCAATAAAAAGTTCCCCCGATGTCTTTGGAATTTCTACACAACAAAAGGATGTGTGTTTTATGGGTGGGATTTCAGCCATTCTTGGATGTTGAGGTCCAAAAAAAATCAAATGTAGCACCTGCAAAAACAACAAAAAACAAAACAAACCANTTAAAACCACCAACCAGAAAAGCTCCCGGTGTTTTTTTCTTTGTTGAGTACCAACCACCCGGACGCTGCGAAAGGTGGTGAGTCAAGGACCATCATCGCCCGATGATGCCTTCGTAGGGGTGCCCAACCTTGTTTTGGGGGGTGATGAGGAATATACCTATGTAGCACCCATTTTTAGGGCCATTTATAGGGGTCAAAAAAATTGCTTGGATTTGTTCTTAGATTTTTGGCGGTTCATTATATTGAATTACCAAAAAACCCTAACCTACTTGGATGTCCGGTTGGAAGGTAGGATCAAAGGTGATCGGAACAATGGGTTATATCCCCAATATACCCCATTTATAAGTAGGTGGAAAAAACCTTTCGATCCTAACAATTGATCCGAACTTCCTGGGGATGGGTATGTACTCCCCTGAAACCTACCTACTCAGCTAAGACTTAAAAAGAGGGCCCGGAGCGTGAGATTTCCAAGGCCTGCGGTTTCAAAAGTGTTGCTGGGTGTGGCTACACCCATGAAGTTTAACATAGGTTCGTTCAGCCGATGGTTAAACTTTAACCCTTTGGGGATGACGAATGTTTAGTGGGTAAAATGTCAAGTTCAAACTTCTATTTCATGATCCGTTTCATGGCTGAGTGAGACTAACATGGCTGGCTGGAAAATCACCAGTTCTAATAGGAGATACATATTCAAATGGGGTCATGCGGTCTAAACTAACATAGCACCTGAAAATTGATGCTTGGAAGACGATCCTTTCCTTTGGGAAGCTCTATGTTCAGGGGATTGGTTATCTATACCCGGTTAAATTTCGTGGATGTTTGGAAAAAAATGACGATGGTGGGAGGGAAAAACCATCAACAGACTTGACACTGTCGTCGATGAGAGGGTTTTGATTATTTTTGCTAAACGTGTTTGGTTTCCAAATGTGCTAAGGCCTAAACTCCCAATATTTTACCATTTCATATGGGATGGGAAATCAATCCAATTTCATAGGGGTTTATATGAACCCATTACAATTTGTCATTAAAGGTGGGATGACCATCCACAGTATGGGGAGTTGATCGACCCTGGCACTTGATGGTGACGAGAAATCTGGTTTTCCATGGGATCCGTATCACGTAGCCTGGATGATGCTGTTGATGCTTCAGAAATCCCGAAACAACCACCTGGGATGTGTTTGTGAAACCGTGTTTTCTAATGGGATTTCAACTGAGTTTACCGGGTTCCTTGCATCAACAGTAGTTCCTGGCTACTTGCCACGTGAGATGATCCCTCCAAGTGGTCCCCCTTTACGCGACTCGTTGACCGAGTCCCGTTCGCCCTTTGCATCCCTTGTACCTTGGCAGACCGGTGGTTGCGGCGTGTAGTTGAAAAGGTGAGCAAATGAAAAACCAGCTCCGTGGTTGGTTGACCGTTACTTTTGCTAAGCATCACCCGGAGAGTCCAAGAAGAAACAAAGAATGGTCTTTAGGATGATACATGTAAAGGATGCCCTACTACCCATTTTTTAAAGTTTGGTCTTCGGACTTCCTGGGATCATAGAATGTTAGATGTATTTATTTATGTATGTACTATGTATCTATTTATTCATTTAATTATTTACGTATACCTTTACGCACTTACATGCACCCGCGAAAATTAACATGGAACCCCCAAAATAAAGGCTCGGTTTTTTGATGGTTTTCCTGTTCCAAAGGGTGATGTTCAAGTTCCCTTTGTTAGTTTTCCGGCGTTTTTTATGTACACCGCAATAAAAGACTTAGTGATCTTAGTGTTCCAGCCCATCGTTTTGTAGGTGCTTAGCGATTACTTGTTGGGAGGGTAGAAGATGATACCCATCAATGGATTTTTGAGGTTCCTGTAAAAGGTGGGATCGGTAGATATCGGTAGCATATATTCACCCAATTGGCAGTATTATATACCGCATATATACCAGGTATATATTGCCTTCTAGGCGGGATATGTTCAGCCATGCTTTCATCCATCATCCAGGGGGGCCCCCCCCTGGAACCCGAAACGAATCTGTGAAAATAAATGGTTGGCTATCATAATTGGATGATTCCAACCAAATCTTTACATAGGAAATGGTTAAATCACCAAACATCCATCCATCCATTTGTCGGGCAACAGAAATTGGATAGGAGAACATGCCACAAGAGATTCCCAACTTCACCCCAGATGAAACCGCCCCCAAAACCTACATGTTTTAGAGGGTTTTTTAATGATAAATCTCCTGGTTTTGACTTGAGATGGCCAAAACCTGTTATTTTTCATGGGTTTGCGGGCTCATGGTATTTGAAACCCTGTAAAGTACCCAATTTTTTGCAGGACTCCACCACACAAGGATTATCTGGAGGTGAATTTTATTGCAAAGAACGCCTCGGAGAATTCAGAAAAACTCGAGGAATTTTGCAGAGGTTTGCAACCCCTCTGTTTTTTTTTAACGAGCAAAAAAAAGATGACGAAAGACCCAGAATTTCATGGGTGGATCAAGGATGGATCATCAGGAAACAGGAAGTTTAAGACCGCCAAGGTTGTGCGGAATCAGTGAGAGGTGTTTTTTTTGAATGCCTTTTTTTGGCTGGCTGGTGCTTAGTGATGAGCAAATGGAGCAATTCAGATGGGGCCATTTTTCCCTACTAAATGACGAGCAAATGAGCGTTCCACGGGCTTGGGGTCCCGTTGAGAGCACTTGTCAGATTTCAAAATCTTCCCCAAATCTCTTTCGGAAATCCAGGTGGAAAAAGAGGTTGAGATCCAAAGTCCCAAAAAAAATAGCCGGCCTTATGAGCAGGGCTTATGAAAACCATTGGTTTTCCCTTAAGTTTTGACCGGCTATGGAAACCCTTATTTCTGGGGGAGGGTACGTTAGGGAGGGGGTAGTTTGACCAGTTATGAAAAACAGTGGAGAAAAAAAAGGTAGCCAAATATGTTGTTTTTTCTCACGGATAAGCTAAAATACCTGGTTTTGGGTAAATATTTCCACCAGCCATTTGTTACACCCTGGTGGGTATGTATTTTTGTTCTGCCACCATCCAGGTCCACCCAAGTTGTTTCAAAGTTTCAAACAGCAACACAACAGTTTCCACGACTGCCCACCCTGCCGCTGAAGATACCGGATACACCCTGGAAGATTCACGGCAGGAACCTGCAGCCATCACCCATTTAGAAAGGAAAATGATCTGAACCAAACCTCCATGAGGACATGTTCCATGTTAATCTTCAGGGGTGTACATTTTTTCAAACACAACTGGTTCCAACTCCGTTCCAGAAAAATCGGCAACCAACGTTCCCCCCCCGCTTCAGGCGGCTGAAGAGAATCCAATGACACCGGTGGTGTGTAATGAGATACTTGGTGGTGGTTTTGTTCAAATGAGCCACGAAAAAAAAAAACTGGTTGGTTGGGTTCTATAATGGATTATACTACCCAGTTATATAGGGATTATTTCATAAACCATTATAAGGATCCCTATTAACCAACCAGGATTCAATGGAAAGTAGGAGGTGTTTTTTTAGTGGCTCAATGTTTTTTGGATTTTTCACCCCGAAACCTTGGGGAAGATGAAACCCAAATTGACGAACGCGCATCATTATGTTTTCAGGTGGGTTGGAACCAACCAAAACCACCAACCCATCAATGGAGTTTCCTGGTTCCCTTAATAGGTGGTAGGTACCATATAATCACCCAATTGGCAATATATAAGTGGTATATAAGTGGTATATTGTATACTGCCAATTGGGGGATTATATGGTACCTACCACCTATTAAGGGAACCAGAAACAACCATTGAACCCAGGATATTGCAAGATCCAGATCACATCTTTACATCAAAAGGTTCCAAAGGTCCCACGACGTCGGGAGGACCCAGTTGGAGTTCTTGCAGGTGATCCCCCGTTTTTGATGGGAAAAAAGTTGTGAGTTGAGTTGGACTTTTTTTTGAAAAAAAAAACGGTAGGAAAAAGAAAAAGAAAAAGATTGAGAAATGTCCCTAAAACACAAAAAAATGGGGGAGCTCTTTTTTTTTTTCTAAGAAATGGAGGGCCACCAACAAGCCCCAAAAGATCACGAATTCCAGGCCAATTTCTTGCGTCACGACTCCGGAAGAAACCTGAAACCCTTTACCCCACATTGAATCCCTTCAGATGTTGATATATGATCACGTTTTACCTCGGAAAACCAAGAGATATACCTTTCCTAGGATTGGTATTTTAATCCATCAGTTCTACAGGGTGGAAAAAAAAAACATGACTTTTTTTCGGTGGGGAAAAATCCCCCGAAAACTAACATGGCAATGGAAAAACACCATGTTTTTTGGAAATACATCGGCAAATGGTTCTTTGAAAAGGGACCATTTCAAAAGGAAAGTACTCTTCCAACCTCTATCTTTCAGGCCCCTGAAAATTTCAGGTGCGAGATGGAATTGAACAATTCAAGCCAGGATTAGTATAAATGTCTCTTTCAATATTCGAAGGTCCAAACCACCTCAAATTTTCCAGCTTTATATTTTTCTCAATGTGTCTAATAATTTTCAAAAAGCCTCACTGCCAGTGTAAGGTGTTTTAATAGAAATACCCAATTCCAAGAGACCTTTGCAAAAAAAAAGATGCAACCCAAAAAAAGTACAGCAACACAACCCCTTCCCAATCCAACATACAGGTACTTGGATGTCCCAGGAAGTTGGTAAATGGATCGGATCAATGGGTTATAACCCCAATAAAAATCCCATTTACAAGTAGGATATCACCCATTGATCCTAACCATTGATCCTAACTTCCCTCCCGGGACATCCAAGTAAGGCAGGGTAAGGGCCAAGGCCCTTTTGCTCTCCCCCTTAGGGTTGGCTGAAAATCGCACCCCAAGGCCGCCGGGCACAGAGCCTTCACGGCGCAATAGCAATAGCCTTTCGGTCCCCGGTGGGACGGCCTCACCCGCGAGGTGCCGATTCGAAACAAAAATCCTTGGAAAAACAGTAACCAACTGCCATGAAAAAGCCCAAAACCTTCATTTTTAGGGGTTATAACCCATATATTGGGGGGTTTAAAACCTTCATTTTTTCATGGTTTTGGGGTCCAAGGGTGGGTGGTGGTTTCAAATTTGGGGCCCTCAGGATGTTTTTGTTCAACAACAAAAATGGGAATTTCCAATCATCCAACAAAAAAAACCAGGTGACGCTTCAAACATTTTTTGATGTTCACCCCGAAAATTGGGGATAATGAACCAATTTTGAGGAGCAGATTTTTCAAAGGGGTTGGTTCAACCACCAAGGAGCCAACATCCCAGGGTCAACTGAGCAATGAAACAACTCAGGGTATGTAGGAGGATGAAATACTACCCAGTTTTGTGGGGATTATTTCATAAGCCATGAAATAAGGATCCCTTTTTGAACAACCAGGATTTCCAATGAAAAGTATCCGAGGATCTTTTTTCGTGGCTCACCTGAAGAAACAAAATGATACAGGCCCAGGTCGGCTTTTCCAGGTCCTCTGATTTACACCGGAAATTCCCTGCGGAAAAGGTTGAGAAAGTCGGTGGTCCAAAATATTCGTACATCTTGCTTGGATGTCCCGTTGGAAGTTAGGATCAATGGTTAGTACATGGATTATAACCTATTTAAAAATGGGATATACTGGGGTTATAACCCACTTACTAACCATTTACTAACCTTTTTGGGACATCCAAGTGGCACAGTCATAAATTGTTCAATTCTTGAAATATCTGTTTCTTTTAGATGTTGCGGGTCCAGGAAGAAACAACCTTCGTCACTTTTCCTGGCTGGAATACATCCAAAGGTATCTTGCAAAAACAATGGCCTCAAGGTTTTTCCATGGCCACCTACAAAGTGAGCCCCGCATCCTGTTACAAATGGCGTAATAACCCCTATAAGTAGGGCTTCAACCCCAGGCAAACCCGTTTATTTTCGGCCATTTATAGGGGCCCCATCACTCCACTGGATCAACTGGTTTCTTGGGCCCACCTTGTACCCAGTTGGTGTTTGGAAATTCACGATGGAATCTCCCATAGGGATTACTCGCATGTCAGCTGAAAAATAGTGGGACTGGAAGTTCCGATCCTTTCCTTTTTTGAAAATGGAGGTCCCTTTTTAGGGGGACATGAAACTAGTTTTTGGGTGGCGTAATCTTGGTCGTTCTCACTCTCGGTAATGTTTACATACACCTCAGAAAACTAGGAATTCCAAACCATTTGATGCTTGGAATCGATGTTTTTCTTCTTTCCATTTTGGGGGAGGGTGAGGCTCTTCGTTTCTTTCTACGACATTTGTCGGGGGTATCCTCACGTGTTTCTACCCTGGGTTAACTCAGCACAGGTCCCCACATGCCACTACAATGCCTGGTGGCCTGTTACTTCATGGCACGAACAACGAGGAGTTTTCTTCACCTCCTTGGTGGGTTGGGATTTTTTCGCAATGAAACTTGGGGAGTCCGAGATGGGTCCGTAGATGGGGCTACCGAACCCATTGGTGAAAGGTGGGTTGGTTTTGACGCAAAGGTGCAGGGAATTTCATAAGTCTCAAAAAACTCCAGCAAAAAAACCCGAGGCCGGAGTGTACCGGAACACTCCGAATGTTATCTAACATAGCTGGCTGGAAAATGGCTGGACCCGGATTGAGTCGATGTATTTCCTATCAACAAATGGGGATATTCTCTTGCTATGTTAGGTTCCCAGAGGGTACTTTTTGAGGCGGAAAGAATACATCCCTGGTTTTTGTTCAATGAATGGATATTCTCAAGGTGTAGGATAGTAAAGAATGAGATCTAGGTAATTTATAGCGACAGAAACCAAACTGCCGGTTGGTTTTCGGGCCCCCAAAAGGTAGTTTGGTAAAGTAAGGGAAATCCGGACCCCAAAACGGCCGAAAAAATTCAGTTTAATAAAGGATTTATAATAAATTGCCCTGATGAGATGTACACCCCCGAAATTTAACATGGAACCTGAAAATGATGGTTTCCAAAAGGAATCTCCTTTTCCAGGTACTTCTTTTCAGGTTCCATGTTAGATTTCAGGGGTGTATCAAGGAAAATCCCGGGAAAAAATGAAAATTTGCTGCAGTTCCTGCCAAACCTGCAGTAGGGATGCCGGATTCCAAGGTCTCTTGCTGTAGCTTTTGTTTTTTGGTAGGATTTCTCCATTCCATTCCAATGTTTTGTGGCTCAAAATGATTCGGACCCAAACCCTAGGTGGTGGTTTCAAATATGTTATATTTTCACCCCGAATGTTGGGGAAGATGAACCCATTTTGACGTGAGCATATTTTTCAGATGAGTTGGTTCAACCACAACTAACCCTAAACATGTCACCAAAAAATTTGTGGAAGCCGCGGGATCTTCCAGGACATGTTACATCAGAACTCTGCTCGAAGTGGTATGCCCAAGAGTCCGTATCATGGCAGCCTTTTTTGGGGAGAGGGATACGTAGGGACGTAGGGATGTCCCGGGATGGAAATTAGGATCAATGGTTAGTATAGGGGTTATAACCCTACATAATAAATGGGGTATATAGGGGGTATAACCCATATAACCCATTTACTAACTGTCTTCTAACTTCCTGGGACATCCAAGTTGAATTATAACTTCACTTAGTGCCAAGCAAGAAAAAAACCTGGACGAAACCTTTGGAAATGACGAATATTTAGTTTCGGGAGTTTACTCGGATGGCCATCCCAGGTATCGTAAGTAGTTAGGATCACCACCGTTTGTAAGCCATGGAGTTCGGCCATTTGGAAGGGGTCCAGGGGTCCAACCCAATCCTTAGGGGACTTGATAACCATGGTTATTAACCACTGAACCAACTGGGAATGCCAGAAGAGACTTTCTGTCAGGTGGGAGGATACGACGAAAGCTTCCACCCAACGGGGTACCAGGACATTGACATTTTCGAAAGGATTTCGGTGGCCAGTGGCAAGCAAAGGGCCCTGAAGATGTACACACCATGTGGCTGGTCAATCCCCAACACAACCAGCAAAGCAAAGGGAGCCCATCACATAGCGAAGGCGCTGTATACAAGGGCAGGCATGACTTGGGCCCAGCAGAATGAAGAGAACCGTGCAGCCAGCAAGGCCAAGCTCGAGAGAGGCCAGTGGTGGCGAAACAGACGATCCTCCAAAAGTTCACCAACTTTTTGTTACGTCGAAAAAATCTCGTGGGATTTGGTGCTGTTTTTTTTTAATGTATCCACTTGTGTTACTATGCCAGAAAGTGAAGATCAATGATTTAATAGGTGGGCCCAAGGAACGAAAAAATAACACATCATGCTTTTGATTGTTATTAGAAGAACCCCTAATTAACTACACCCCCGGAAAACTGACATGGATACCCCAAAATGAAGGTTTTGAAAAGGTGGCTCCTTTGAAGTGTGATGTAAAGGTTCAACTTGAGCTACAAAAAAAGGGCCTCTAGTTGTTTAGGGTATATAGGGGATGAAATCCTACACAGCCACATGGGGATTATTTCACAAACCATAAAATGAGGATCCCGTTTTTAAACAACCAGGATTCAATGGAATTTTCCTGGCTCACTTTATTTTAAAGCTAAATACACCAGAATTTCTTTCACGTGACCTTAGGTTTTCGTGTGATCACAACGGCAAATCAAGGGCGTCCATCAAATCATGGGTCCTGGACGCACGTTTCCCGCCCCCTGAAACGAACTCACAGCAAGTTTGCCCCCTGAACATTGGCTTTTTGCCCCCCCCCAAAAAAAAACTGTTTTTGGTTCAGAAATCCGGCTCACCAGTTGATCTGGTGAAATATCCAAAAAAAAAATCAAGGTTTTGTACATCCCAGGTGGTGCAAGAAATTGTTCCATCAACAGTATGTTTTAATCATTGATTGATTTTCAGGGGCGAACTTGCGAACTTAGTTTCAAGGGAGGGTAACGGGTAAGTTACCTACCCCCCAAATTTGTGGCTGGACAGATCCTCTCCAAGATCTTCCACGACGTTAGACTTTTGAACAGTAGTGAAGTAGAAAGGGGAAATCTTGAAATGGGTGTTTCCAAGAATAGTGGTACCCCCAAATCATCCATTTTTGGAAACACCCAAATGGGGGCATGGTGGGGGTGTTTTTTGCTCTCACTCCGTGAAGCAAGCACTTTGGAAAGTCATCAAGTTTACTCCTCCCCATCATCATGGTTCAGTGGGAAAATGGCGAAACCTCCAAGATCTAGTTTGGAACAGGGGAAAAGTGTTCCAGTGAAAAAGATGTTTTGGGTGGAAGCCGCAACTTTTATTTCATGGGTTCCAACTACTTGGAGTTTAACTGGGTGGTGGCAACTCAAACATTTTTGAAATTTTCACCCCGAATATTGTGGAAAATGAACCCCAATTTGACGAGTATATTTTTCAGATGGGTTGGTTCAACCACCCAACTAGTTTGCTTGGTGATTTTTTACTTTGTATCATGGGATTAAACCACCATTAAACCACCATTAAACATCACTACATGGCTTGAATGTTGGTAAAATCCGTCGATTCTCAGGCGACCTTCGGCCAGCTCAAATGGCGATGTCCGAAAGACCTTGACGTCACTGGCATCTTGGAACAAGCTAAGAAAAACCCAACGGGAGAAACATCGGGTGAATCATACTGTTGATGGCTGAAATCCTGCACCAGTTGATATGGTAAATATCCCGTTATTTACACGGTGTTTTACATCACAGGTGGTGCAAGATTTCTTCCATCAACAGTAGGAATCCATGATGAACTTAAGGTGATGCGTTGTTTGAGCGATTTTTTACGGAATGTACCAGGTAAATTACCATCATTCACCACCATTTGGGATAATATTTTGAAACTTTTTCCAAGCATCATCGTGGCCATGCAAATCCAAGTTAAATACATGTTGAATCCATTTCTTGTGTGTATTGGTGGTATTTTCAAGCATGAGTCATGTAAGATATATCACTCAATGGCAGATGTATATAGATGTAGAATCTATTAATGATATTTCTTGCAGGAAGGGGCGATGCTGGTCTCCAGCAGCCCTTGAAGCCATCGCCCAAAAGTTTTGCAAGGAAAATCTGGGAACCCCCAAAGCGCTCCATCCATTGTTTTGGGGGGAGGGGAGGGTTCAAAAATGGTAGGTTTTCAGGGAGTAGTGTAAGATGGGGTGAAACAACCCCCATCCGACCCGAAGGAGGAAGTTGCGGTTGGTAAGTTTTCTCTCGGTCCAAGGTTCGAGGTTTGTACGGGAGAAACGCCCGCAAATTTCGACCTGAAACCAACAGCACCCTGAAACCCAATGGACTTGGAAGATGGCAAGTTCCTTTTGAGGCGAATAAAAGGCCTATTTTTTTTCACTTTTAAGCTGTTTTTTTTTCAGGAAACCCGTGTAGTTTTCTAAGGGGTGTATACAACCCAACCGCAGGATCGCGATGATTTTCGGAAGATCCAGCCAAACACACGCAAAACTGAAGGGAATTGTTGTGCAGGTGGTCCCCCCGTTCATCTGTCAGACTCGGCAAGTGCCTGACCTTGAGACTTTTGGGGATTACATGTTTGAGAACAGAAATCAAGTTCAAACTTCTATTTCATGGTCTTTTGGCTGAGTAAGCTGTTGGATATGTGGATGCAAAATACTAGGACAGTATCCTATTACTTTCCTGGGGTGATGAACGGTAGGGCTTTCTGTGGTACAACAAAGGTATTTCTGCCTCTTACTGTAGGGAGCGTTGTGAATGTACCATCTTTTTGTCAACTACCTGGAGGATCATCCCGGGACTTGTAAGTGTTTAAGAACCATGGTGATCGTAAGTCCCCTAAGGATTGGGTTGTTCCCCTTCCAAAGTAGCCTTTCCATGGTTTGTAAATAGGGGGTTCCTAAGTATCTGGGATGATCTTCCAAGTATTCCCAGAAACTTGGGATGATTCACCTCAACCCTCAACCTAACACATGCTACGTTTTGGGGGGGGTTACTAAGTACCTTGCTACTTTTGCGGGATGATCCTCCACGTCATGCATGGTGGAAACCACCATCTTTTTGCCGAAGTGAAGCCAAGGATTCCTTGCGGGCGAAGCACAATGTGCAGGTATTGGCTCAACAATCTGAAGCTTGGATGTGGGTTTTTTTGAAGGGAAGGAAGCGATGATTTTTTAAAAAAACCTGGAACCCCAAAGAACCAACCAGTTTCAAAGTTGGATGGAAATGGTGATTTGCAACCATTTCCTTAAATGTAAAGATTTGGAATCATCATCCAATTGATAGCCAACCATTTTATACATATGGATGTTTTCAGGCTCCAGGAACCCTTTCATAACCAGAGTGAGCGATTTGGAGCTAATTTGCAGGTTTCGAAACGAAGCACATCGGAGGTTCCAGGTTTTTGTTGCCTGATGTTCGTTTTATGTTCGACCATGGGATGAAAAATTACCAACTACTCCCCTGAAAGCTAACATGTCCCCTGAAAATCAATGGTTGGAAGATGTATTTCCTACTGAAATAGTCCCTTTTTAGGGAACATGTTAGTTTTCAGGGGTTTAAAGCATTGATTTGGGAAAAACCATTGTTTGACACCTTTTTTCCTAATCATAAGCAGACCTAAGCTTGGTAGCTGTTCAAAGATACCTGGCAGCAAAAAGACTCCGATGTTTTTTGGGGGGAGTGGCTCCCATGTTCCAAAAGGAAAGGATGTGTTTTTCGAGGTATCCTGATTTTCTCAGAGATCAAATCAAACTCGGTGTTTCTTCGTTTCCTGAGGAAGGTTACTTGATGTTTTGTTTAGGTTTTGTAACACATCCCCCGAAATCATTTTGGCAAAAGAAATATCATTCACAACGTTGGGTCGGTCCAAGGGTCTTGTGAAATGATGTGGTTTTCCCCCGGATGGGGGATGTGGCACCTACCATGGTAGCCCGAGGAACGCTTGAAGGAACCCATCAGCGAAGGTACCTTTGATGGTGATGAGGCACCACTCCAGGCCTGGGATTCCGGGATGTGTTGATGATGTTGATGTCGCAGGTCCTGGAAGATTAAAGGAGGTCCATTTTTCGTAGGTCAAAAATATAGCTACTAAAAGGGGCTGTAATTAGGGGTCCAACAAAAAATGGAACCAAAACCGGGGGAATCTCCACCTGTGAGTTTCCACGTGTTAAGTTGGCAGGACCTAACAGGAAATACACACACCACCCCGAAATCAGCGAGGCTGTCGAGCTTGAAAAGGTGGATTTTTTTTCCAACGAAAAGTCCGCGCCCAAAATGATCCGAAAGAACCATCATGTTTCAGGGGGCGGTTTTGGAACTCGTTTTTCGGGGGGATGGAACTTGGATTTCTTCATCCTGGATATTTACCAAAACAATGTGGTTTTTTAATCGGATGTTTATAAGATGATTTCTCCCTGAAAAACTCAGCACGACTTCTGGTTTTTAACGATTTCACCACCAAACCGCCCTGCCGCACGTATGATATGTGGTGGGTTGTAAAGGGAAACCGACTCAAACATAGAATGATATGTGTAGAACCATAGTGATATGAACTACTTGGGCTTCGTGACCATACGATGTTCGGATAGGGTGCAGCAACATCAATGATGGTATATAAAGTAAGTAGCAAAACACGTCCATACTCCTTCACCAAATGTAATCGGCTATTTGGGGATCGGGTTTTCTCCAAGAAACCACACAGATGGTAGGTACTGGTTGTATTCGGTGATTCATAACGTGGATTGCTTCAGAAATCCCACGCACACCATAAACAGGCATGTTAAAAAGTACCTTTCCCCCTTTGTGTCCTGCTTTCGAAGGCATTGGCTTTTCCTTATCTGATGGTATATTTGAGTTTATTTAGCACCTGAAATTGCTGCAGGTTTGTTTCTATCATGATTTTCAAATGAATCGTAGAAGTGAGTTTTTATACATCCCACCTTGGTGGTACTATGCCAGAAATCTTGCTAACCAGTTGGGGTTGTTGGTAGTTTATCCCATTATTTATAGGGTGTCAAAAACATCCCACTTGTGAGTTGTCTCACCAGATTTCCCTGAGAGTTTCGGGTGTTGGAAGAAAAGTCGCTCGCCTTTTTGGGATGATTAGGTACTGGAATCTCTGGATGAAAAAGCCATGATTTGTGCCTTTGCTTGAGCAAAGGAGCCATGGGAAATTTCGGAAAGGTTCAGTGGAAAGCTACCATGTGCGTTTTTGGGGGAGCGATGTCAGGTCGCCAGGGATGATGATATGCTTTTGTTGCCGATTCTTTATAAACACCCGAAACACCATTTCGTTCAACTGGCACATCATGGTGTTGACATTAGCAGTGGTATGACCTTTTACACGGATGGTTCATGTGTATTTCCTAGCCTTCCTGAAGCACGACTCACTGGATTTTCCATGGCTGTCCGACAAAAGCCGAGGTCCTGTGAGATTCTTCCTGGGCCTCACTGGTGTGTTGGATTTCAAGCCAGGTGAGGTTGAGAAGTTGAAGAAATGACCGAAAAATGGTGTGATTTGCTGTATTTTTATGGGAATCCAAGGGCACCCTCCGGCAGGAAATAAGGCCTTAGTAAGGGATCATGGTGGTTAATAATTATCTGGGTGGTGGTTTCAAAGATTTTTTATTTTCACCCCTATTTGGGGAAGATGAACCCATTTTGACGAGGATATTTTTCAGATGGGTTGGGAAACAACCACCAACTAGATGACAAAAAATGGGTGGATTTGCTGTTTTTTTGATGGGAATCCAAGGGTATCAATAAGGCCTTCTTAAAGGGATTATTAGGGGATCATGGTGATTGTCTAGGGTATGTAGATGATGAAATTACCCAGCTATATAAAGGATTATTTCATGAACCATTGTAAGGATCCCTATTAACCAACCAGGATTCAATGGAAAGCAGGATAAATCCGAATCTAGCTGCTGAAATAGTTTGAGTTGAGGATGAGTAGCTGAAGATGTTTGAAATTCCAGTTGTAATCCATTGGATCGATTTGGGCAATGAAACAAGGGCCCCCCCTGCTTGTTTGTTGGGTTCTATAGGGGATTTTGATCCTACCCAGTTATGTGGGGCTTCGAATAGACACTGAAATTAAGGATTCTAATGACCCAGTTTGCTGTATTTTCATGGGAATCCAATGCCACCGCCCAAGGCAGTAAGGCCGTATTAAGGGATCATGTTGCTGCCTGTTTAATAGGCATCCTTGCTTCATGGTTTGTTACTATCCCCGCAAAACTGGGTAGGATTTCATCCCCTACCCTAAACATCCCTAAACCACCTGAGTTTTTTCATTGCTCAGTTGACCCTGGGATGCTCTACCTCATTTAAAGATTTCCAGTTATAGCTCAACAGTTCATAACATGTGTTCATACAAAAATTGAGAACCAGTTGAACATGTATTTATCCGTATAACAGCTTGAAGTATCTAGGGGATTATACTACCCAGTTATATAGGGATTATACTGCATCATTATAGTCATGAACCAAGCAGCATCATGGAATGTCACAAGAATTTTGAACGCTACTGAGTTGATCATGGGATGTTTGTGCCGCAACGCGACAGGATGTTTGTCACCATTCAGTGATGTTTTTAATTAGCAGGTGTATGAACCATTACTATAGTATAAATACACACCCCAAAATTAACATGGAACCTGAAAAATATCCCCTTGGATACGGAGAACCATCTACAAACCACCAATTTTCGGGTTCCATGTTGGTTTCCAGGGGTGTATGAGGATTATATTACTGTCCACACTATCTAGGGGATTATCTAAATACTACCCAGTGTTTTGCTGGGGTATGATGAATCATAAGGTCACTAGCCATAAGGATACCCGTCACCTGAACCAATCAGGATAAGCATCCTTCATGTCACAGGGTTTTGGTTTCGGAACGTTCGTCCAATTTGTTGTTGTGGTGGATATGATCATGGAAATCTATGGGGCCCACACCCTCCAATGCCACCTTTCTTCGGCCGGAAATAAGGCCGTATTTTCACCGTTTTATAGAAACACCATAATCCCTTAATCATCCCTTATGTGACGACATCGCTGGTACCAAATCATCACCCACCCCCCAAGAGGAAACCAAATTCAAGTTTAATCCCAAGACATCCAACTACCTTATTTTGGGATTATGAAGTCCACCATCATCCCCCTGAATCAGGCCGGCTTGGCATCCTTTAGATTTCCATGATATGGCAGGCTTAAATATGAGGTGAAATTTTTCGGTCTTAAAAGGAACCCATTTGTTTCGAAGGGTGCTCCTACTGTTGATGGCTGAAATCCGGTAAACTCAGCAGTTGAGGTTGGTAGTTGACATCAGAATAATACGGGGTTTCAAAAACATCCCAGGTGGGGCAGGATTTCTTCCATTTTTGGCACAGCCAAGCAAATCTGGAACCTGAACAGCTCCTCAGATTGCTGGCTCGATCTCGAAGCAAAGTTGCTGGAATGTGTTCCACCCTGTCCTCACATCACTTTTCACAGAGGTGCGAGTTGAGATGATTGCGATCCCGTTTGGAGGATCTATTTGATCCTTGACGCTGCACGTCTCAAGTTGAGAAGGCCACAGCGAATAAGGTGAGGTGCCTACAGAATCACGGCACCGATTTCGAGCCCTCTGTGGCCTTTGCCTACACGCTAGCTTCAGAAACCCATAGGCTGGAGAATCTCGGTGGTGATGGGTTACCCATGGATTCGTCTGGCTGGCTCACTACATCCCGCTAAGAACATCTGAGAGGAATCTGAGAGGACCTGGGTTGGTTAAGTTGCCTTGCGCTCTCCAACTTCAGGCACTTCAATTTCTGAGCCATCAACAGTATGAAAACAAACATGTGGTAAAACTAGAAATAAAATGATGTTTGAGGGTAAATTTTGAGAGGAACAGTTTGACCCACAAAAAGAAACTCAAAAAAGAAAGTTGAGAGATTTTAGGATGATTCCCAAGACGGTTGGGAAATCCATGTTTTAGGAACAAGATCCCAAAGAAATCCTCAGGTTAACACGAGTCTTATTGTAGGTACTGCTGATTGATGAGGAAAGAATCCTGAAAATTCACAAAGATACATTATCTTAACGCAAGAATTGGGATATGTTTCGAAGAAAAAAAGAAAGCTTGTTGTGTCATTTCCAGCAAAAGTTGGACTTTTGCCAAAAAAAAGGAGTTCAGCGACCAAAACCCCACAGAAGAAACCCGGCAACAAAAAAAAACTCCGGTCATAGCAAACATCCAATGTGATCAAAACCAAAAAACCAAAGCTAAATCCCCAGAAATTTAACATAGGCCTGGAACCCAAATGACCCTAGTTTTGATTGGAAAGACCTTGTTTTGGAGGGTTGAAACCCCAAAATAGAGTCCAAAACAGGTTCCAGGTTGGTGCCAAAAATTGCCCATCTGTAAAGGAGCCACATTTTCCTTTCGGCATAATCATTTTGGGGCCCTCCCAGCCGTAAGTTTTCGGGGGGTGGTTTTTCCGACCTTCCAACCAACGGGATCAAGGGACAATAAGCTAAATCTATTGTGCTCCCTAGGGATTCTTGGGAATTTTTTTCACCAATAAATCCCCACGTAATATAGGGCTTATATAGGGATTTCTCATAGGGGGCCCACGTATCGGGGTACATCCAACTATCCCCTGACAGGATGTTTCTGGAAGTGTTTGGCACATCTGATCTTGGCTGCGCGGCTGCAGTTTTTCTGGCATCGGTAGGGAAGCGAGGCAGTTTTAGCCAGGTGTTGTCTTTTTTGGAGGGGAAAAATCCTAGAAACGGGGGCTAGAAATGTATGTATGTCCAGACTTTTGTTAGAAACATCAAGAGCACCAGAATACCCCAACCATGAAACTTTAATAGCCACCCCTTGAAACGGTCACTTAACCATCCCAAAAAGCTCACTTTGAATCACCAGGAAGATTTTGTTTACTTTTTGTTTCTAATTTCAGTTTCATCATACACCCCAGAAATATGCTCATGTATGTCCGAAAGCGACAGATCTCCAAAAGGTATTTTTGGGGCCAAAGGCTGTTGGTGACATGTTGCCCTTTCAGCGTTTAGAAGTTGTCGAAATGAGCAATGAAAAAAACCTGGTTGCTTGGGTTATTTAGGGGATTCTACTACCCAGGTATATAGGGATTATAATAAACCATTATAAGGATCCCTATTAACCATCCAGTATAATGGAAAGTAGTAAGGGTTTTTTTCGTGGCTCAAATGGAATCTTTTGGGTTTGATGAATTCAGGGGCAACCCCTATTTTTTGGGGATTGATGTGTTTTTAGTTGGTGGAATTTATTTTTGTTGATCCTTTCTACCATTGCATGGATTCCATCACCATGATAAAATCCACGAATTTGATTCAGCTTCTACTCTCTTTTTGCCTTTTTGTCAACCATCTTAAGCTAAAAGCAACATGGAACTTGCAAACAATGATTTCCAAAAAGAAATGTCTTCTTCCGCCCGTGTTCTGGTTGCGGGGCCAGAACATCATTTTAGCTGTTTTCTATGCCAAAAGCATAGATGCTGGTTTCTTTGAATCAATCAACCTAAGTCTCACTTAAGCTTTAAACTTTTGGGGGATGACAATATTTAGTTTAGGAAACAATTGCAAGTTTAAACTGTTTATTACATGCTCTCAAATGGTTGAAATGGAAACTAAGTAAGTTTCTAAGTCAACCCAACCATCAACCTACCAAGCAAAGAAATGAAAAACAACTCCAACCCAACCCCCCAACCACCCCATCCCCCATCCTCCCCGTTTTCTTCCGAGTCCAAAAATGTGGCCTTGGGTGTTTTGATGCTGATGATGTTCGGAGAAGAGTCAGACTACAGGCGTGCCGTCGGGATTAGAGTGGAAATAATTGGATTCTGATTCGGCGGGTTTTTCTCAGATGCACAGAGACAGGGTTACCCAACCAAGTTCATAGGTAGTTTATCCCATTTTACAGGCGTTTATACATCCCAAATGGTTTTTGGATTTTTTTCCATCAACAGTATGATTCGGGTTTTTGTCACCCTATTACACCCTGCCGTCAAAAACTGCAGCTAAGTTTTTGGTTGGTTGGGAGAGGTATGTTTTTGCATTCAAATGTTTTTTTGGATGAACAAAAAATTGTTTGAAGGGAAGAAGTGACAAAAACACCTCTCTGAACGGATAGAAAGGGAATAGCCTTCATTTCATGTATTTATCAGCTTGTGAAAATTTCAAGTTCCAGCAGATAATTGGTGAAACATCCAGATTTCACGATGGAAGCAGTCTTGTAAACTACTACTAGCTGGCTAGAAAATACCCTGCTTCATAGTATTTGCAACCAGTGGATTGTCCATCACTATGCTCAGGCATCCCCCACGCAGTAACAATCTACTTGGATATGTTTAAGATGAGTTGGTACTTCGTACCATGGGGTTCATCACCATCAAACCACCATGTGGGGGATGTTTGTTAATTTTTTTAACTTTTTTCCAAGCAAAGTAATGCAAATCCAAGTCTAAGTCTAAACAATCATATGTTTTGTTTTACATTTTAGGACCCAGGGATGAAGAATGATCATTTAGCACACCTTGCAAAATAGACCCCGGATCCAGTTACAAATCAGGTAATACCCCCTTTAAGTAGGCTTGTAACCCCGGGCAAGCGGCAAACCCATTTATTTTCGGCCATTTATAGGGGCCCCATGTCACTCCACTTGCATCCATCGAATCGAAGAGGTTCAAAGCTTTCAGGGCGAAGCTACACTTCTTGAAACCAAACAGCAAGAGATTTGCCCCTGAAAAATAGGTCGAAATTGCCACCTAAAAAATGGGAAAGGTTCATCCTTCCAAGCATCAATTTTTTTCCAGGTGCTGTTAACTGTTAGTTTCAGGGAGGGTATCAGCTTCAACCCTTGAAAAAAAAATGGTTCCAAATGTTCATCTAGGTGGTGGCAACTCAAATATGTTTTATGTTCACCCCTACTTGGAAAGACTCCCATTTGACTTGCGCATATTTTTTCAAATGGGTTGGTTCAACCACCAACTAGTCATCTTCCAAGCGCCATTGATTTTTCAAAGGGGATTTCGGTCAAACTCACGCACTGGAAACTGCGCATCTTTGGAAACCTCTTCTTCCAGGTATTTGAACTTGACCACCATTGTCTATTCCTTGGGTTTGGTGGTCAGTGTTCTTTTATTGCGCTGGGGCAGAGCCGAAGAGGCGGCCGAGGGGGAAATCGGTTGGAAGTCGATGGAGTGTTTGGTGTTGATGAAAAAAACGAAACTGGTGGGACATCGTTCTTGGTTGCGAGGGGGTACGGAAAAAAGAGGTGGGTTTAGATTTTGAATGGATTTTGGAAACAAAGATGTTTCCTCTCCAAAAATTTGGGGGGCCAATAGCGCATCCAATTTTCAAATCGGTGGGTCTTTTTGTCTAGCTTGGTAGGTTTCAACTGTAAAGGAGACCTGGCAATTTACAGGGAGACGAGGGGTGCATGTTCAAAGATCCCCAACAGGCATCTGATAAACTTCAGGAAGCCAGTAGAGGATCATCCGAGGTCTCGCAAGTAGTTCGGATCACCCCCATTTATAAGCCATCAAGTCCGGCCATTTGGTTTCGGGGTCCCACGTTGCCCGATCAAGTAGGGGGGGGACAACAACGATCATCACCATGGGCAAAGAAACCACTGAACTCAAGTCATGGAACTGATCCTCCAAAAGTTCACCAATCAGGACTAGGTGGTGGTTTGAAATATTTTTTATTTTCACACCTACTTGGGGAAATGATCCAAATTGACGAGCATATTTTTTCAATTGGGTTGAAACCACCAACTAGAGGAGATTTTTCTCATCCCCGAAAAGGATCCCAACCAAACCCGTTTTCGCTGAACGGCCAAAATCAGGACTCCTTAGCCGTGCTGCTTGGCCCTAAGGACGGCAGAATTCCGGGTGAATTCCGGCAGCGGTTTGTTTCTCCAATGGGTGGTGGAGTCATAAAACAAATTTCACCATAAACCCAGGTGATTTTTGTTGGTTGCTAATAAAAAATTGGATTGAATCAACTTGCCAAAATGGAGTGACAAAGGTTTTTTTCAGGAGGTTAGGTAAGGTGAATGTCCCTTTTTGTGATGGGTTTTATTTTTAACATCAAAAAACCAGGTGCTTAAGATGAGGGTTGTGAAAATCTAAACTCATTAAATTCAACACCCATGGGGCTTTACTTTTGGGGTTCGAAAAGATGTTTGGTTTTTTTCGGGTTATATTTTTTCAAGTGGATGGGATTAACTTGATCCCAATCGGACCATTACTCCGGTACATGGTATATCGCCTCTAAGTAGGTTGTAAGTCCGGTAAACTGGCCATAAACAAACCTACTAACGATCGTTACGATCACTTCCAGCCGGGCACCCTAGTAGTATCATCAGTTATCATCGGAAATGGAGGGGATAAGATTTCACCCACAACATTTTCTCAACGTCCAGCAACTACCAACTACTGGGCACATGTCAAAGGAAAAAATGCCTATAGATACACCTCTTGGCAAGTGGGTTACTTGCCAGGTTTCCAACATTTGTTGATTTTCCAACATTTGTTGGCTTGGAGGCCATAAGTTTTGGGGATGGGAAGTTTTTTGGGGCACCCCAGGGATATGACAGGGAGGCAAAAGTGTAGATACTGTTTTTTTGGAATTTCGAATAGCGTTCTACTTGAAACGGTTTTTCAGTTGAATGGTAATGACTTGAGATGTGTTTGGAATGTTTAATTTTGATGAAATTTAGTTCTTGGTATCTTTCAGTGGGAAGGTATTTTGGCCCCAATAGTGATAAATCCGTGTCCTTGTGAAGGATACCGCCAAAATCCCAGCATGTAACCCAAGCCTTGGTAACTTTCGTAGATTTTGAAATTCATCAACAAGTTGGTCCCTGACAAAAGATTCAACAGACCTTTTGGAACAGACCCCAGGTACCTCAAAATACTTCAATATGTTCAAAGATTTCCTTTTTACACAGGTGGTTGAGGGTCTTTATTGATAGGGGTATTCGTTGCAGTTTTTGTCCCGAATTCATCCACGAAGAGATCAAACAAAATACATTGGGTCAAATGGAATTTTTATACAAGTTGTTTTTTCAGCGAATGGTAAATTGGTGGTTTGGGATTCTAGGGGTACCCCTTAGTAACAACCTCTTTTTTAATAAGGGTATCCAGGAATCCAAAACCACCAACCCACTAGCTGAGTTTTTTAACGTTTTGCCAGGAGTTTCAGTTAGATGAATATGCCTGCAAGCGAGGCCAAGATTGTTGGTGTGGTGGGTCAGGATTTTCATTTGGGGATTTGCTAAGATGCTGCCTGCTAGTAAGCTACCTCCAAGAGGAAAGGATCGTTTTCAGGTGCTACTGTTGATGGTTCAGAAATCCTGCACCACCGGAGATAGATAACCCTGTCAATAGTGGTAGATTCTCGATATCAACTGGTGCAGGATTTCTTCCGTCAACAGTATGTTAGTTTCAGGGAGCGTTTACTTCATTTAGCAATAATCCCAATCAATTTGTGTTAGTCAGATTTTTTTCAGTGAGGTGATATCATGTAATTATTCAAATCCTCGAACCAGTCAATTTATCTAGCTGGGCAAATTATAGCCACCTCAGCTGAGGTCACCCCAAATTGGTGGTTTAGTGGGGGAATCTTCCCCAAAGTGCACTTAATTCAGGCTTAAGAATTCCCATGGAAAATACAAGGACTACTAAGGTAGTGAAACTTCAACGTCTTTGTTGATGCTCTTTGAAGTTTCAAATCATTTAACATGTTTTCTTTGCCACTGAAGTCATCACTAGGTGGTGAATTGTTTCCGACCTTCGTTGTTTTTTTTCGAAGACTTGGGGAAGTTGAATTTCCCAACTTGACTTCCACATATGTTCCTTTCCAGCCTGTTGGGATGGTGTGGTCGTGTCGTAGGGTGATATAGGTTTTTCACCCATGATTCCCTACGAAAAATGAGGAGTTTTCCATGAGCTTCTGAAGGTGAGCATATAGTTCGGCATCCCCAAGCAGATACTTACAACTTGGCCAATGACTCAACGGCTTCAACTTTTTTTGGGATTGCATATTCCATAGGGAAGATAAGCCGTTCAAACTTTTATTTCAGGGTTCCATTGCCTAAGTGAGGATATGACACCCATAAGCGAAAACATCCTTGACAAACAACCCCTTGGCAACCCAATCCATCTATGGTGTTTTTCTTAGGAATCGGCCCTGTGCATTGAAGAACTCTTTCAGTCACTTCCAAAGCGGGTGGAAAAGTCTCCTGGTGTTTTAAACGTTCATAAACTTACACCCCTGCAAAACTAGCATAGAAGCTGAAAATGAATGGTTTGGGTCGATGTATACCTCTCTTCCAAGGCATTTTTCAAGTGCTAACTGTTGATGGTTCAGAAATCCGGCTAACCACTTGGGATGTTTGAAAACCCTATAAATAATGGGATAAACTACCTACCAACTGATGCAGGATTTTTTTCCGTCCACGTTGTATGTCAGTTTCAGGATTCGTGTTTTTTGAAGCCCATGATTTGCACCCTCACTTTATTTCAAGTGAGCAATGAATAAAGGGGGATGAAATACTACCCAGTTTTGAGGGAATTATTTCAATAAACCATGAAATCAGGATCCCGTTATTTTAAACAACCAGGATTCAATTCACCGAGTGGTCGAGTTGTTTTTTTTCGTGGCTCAAGTAGTTTTAACCAGAATGATCGTCCCAAATGTTGGCAGCTGCAATATTCTAAACGAACATTCCTCATCCTTGTTTTCCGGGTTTTTGTGGGCCTAAAGAGTCCGAAATCCTTGCAGTGTGAGTTTTATTGGGATTATATTTCATCGATTTTGGGGAAGCCAGTCTATTTATTCAGTAAACATATATCAATGTTCAGTACATAGATTTAGATAGATGTTAATTCATCCATATTTTTTTGAACATCTTCATTTTCATTAAAACCATGGATCTTACATGGTCCATGGTTGTTCATAGCTTGGGGGCGTTCTTCCAATCCAACGGCGTTTTTCCCCCGGGAAATCCCGCTGTGTGACCCACCAGGTTTTATCGCCTCGTGCCGTTTGTTGGGTACCTTGCGATGGGTCGTCTTGATGGGCACCTTGGCTTTTGAAAGCTCCAACAAAGAACAATGCCACCGATTTTTTTGGTGGGGGGCTTTACACCCCTGAAGGTTAACATGGAACATGTCCTCATGGAGGTTTGGAAGATCATGTTCCTTTCGAAAAAAGGTGATTTGTAGGTTCCATGTTAATCTTCCAGGGTGTAAATTACCATTTTGGGGGGGATCTAACACTACAAATTTGTACGGTTGAGGGATTTCACGCAAAGAATCGTGCATTGTTTGGGTTGGTAACATAATGACCCCTGTTTGTGGGGGAGCCGCTTTTTTTGGGTGGTATATCTTTCAGAAACACAAACATAGGCAAATGCAAAAATCCACCATTCAAAAAATGTATTCCCTATTGAAAAGGGGGGATGTTCGAGCTTAGTCATCCTGGAAAACCGGTTGCTGTTAATCTCCATCAACTTTACCCCTAAAACCAACCACAGTTGCCTAAAAAAATGGTACACTAGGTTTTCCAGGATGTTAGTTTGGGGGGATGTATATCTTTGTTTTGGTTTTGGGGTTTTGGTTCGGGTGATTTCGGGGTGGACTTTTTCAACTTGAATTCCTGGGGAGCTTTGGATGAATTTTTTGGGCCTGGAGATGTTGGGATACACTGCTCCTGTCAAGAGCTTTTTGCCTTCCATTTCCCATGGGAAATCATCGTAATTTTGGTCGCATATGTATTTTTTTCGTTCCTTAAAGATCTCAAACTTTCCAAAAATAATCAAACCAAACAAAAAATCAAACAAATGTTACCTGATAATACCCTTGGGTTGTTCCCCCTTCCCAGTAATAGTCGTAGGATTTTTCACATTTCTAGGTCCGTATGAATTTCCATTTGCGGGTCATCTTACTATGAAGGTCGATCACGCCCAATCAATATCGCCTTCCTGGTTTTCAAAAAGCAGGGTGAAAGATATCCATTTTCAAAAATTTGGGAAGTGAAAACATAGGGGGTTTTCCCCAAAACGGACACGTGGAGGATCATCCCAGGACTTGTAAGTAGTTAGGATCACCGGCATTTAAAAGCCATGAAACCGCCATTTGGAAGTGGAATGATCCCATTTCGGAGACAACAACAATCACCATGGGCAAATAAACCACTGAACCAAGTCATGGGATGGTAACCATTGAACCAAGTCCTAGGGTGATCCTCCAAGCAACCCAAGTCATACCCCATGGTTTATCCCCAGAAAGTTCACCATCTTCACTCAACCGGTGAACCTTCAAAACCGATCCAAAGCTCGGATTTTTCCGAGGACTGTGGGCGTTGATGGTCACGTCAAGGCAGCGGAGTTTTTTTCCCGTTTGAGGGGGAGCATGGGGAACTTCGCAATGGAAGTAGCTCTAGAGTGACATGGGGTAGCCCCTATAAAATGGCTGAAAATAGATGGGGCAACTGGGGTTATAACCCTATGATTTTTAAGTGGTAGGGGGTCCACCTTGAAGGGAATTGAAATTTGAATTTCGAAACGCGAAAACCTGACAGGCCCCCTTTTTTTGGCGAAAAGAAGACTAAACAACTTTTTGAAGCTTACTTCCCTCTGGGGAAAACTAACATGTCCCCTGAAAATCAATGTTTGGAAGACGTATTTCCTATTGAAATAGTCCCCTTTTAGAGGACGTGTTAGTTGTCGGGGGTGTAAGTCCTTCTTTTGTTTGGTTTTGGGGGGGTGTTGTTCCCGCCTTTAGTTTTTGAGGAGGTTGCAGAGTATTGGGGATGTCATGTTGGTTTCGTACTGAAATGGTTAGTGGAACGAGCCCCCAAGTGATATATACGTCTTATCGAGGTGTATTTCATGCTTATCCCCCCCTTTTTTCCGGTGGTATATGGGTGTTTCCAAAAATAGGGGTACCCCAACATGGATGGTTTATAATGGAAAACCCTATTAAATGGATGATTTGGGGGGAAAACCCACTATTTTCGGAAACATCCATATATTTCCCTTCATCGCTCTTTAAAAAACAAAAAAACAAATTGCGCCAGGATTTTAGCTGGCTACTTTGGACGCCCAGCGCCTTGGAGTTCCGGGATAGTTCGGTTGTCGTTGTGGTTTTTTGTTGGTTTACGTGGAAAGCTGGCCATGTGCCCTATTTTTAAGGCAATAGGTTGCTGGTTTTAGGGGTAAAGGTGCCTTTAAAAAATAGGACACTTGGCGTTCCAGGTTGTTTTTTTACGGGTTGTGGGGTGGATTTTTTCCCCAATTTTTGCGGAATTTGTTCGTGATTGTTTGTGCGTTGGAGGGATTAAATCTTGATGGAAGAGGAATTTGGGGCAAATTGCACCATATGCTGATGAATTGAAAATTTTGGATTTTAAGCCATGGTTGGTTAGGATTGGAGAGGAACATTCCAAGTAATCTTGGTTGAGGTACTTTGGAGATTTGGTGAATTATTGCTGATAGAAGCAGCCCATCCGGGTTGTTGCAATAGTTTATTTCCAATAATTTTACACCTCCAAAAGAAAATCAACTATGCACCATGCCAAATGGCCCATAGGTGAATGGTTCCAAATTCCAAGCAAGCATAAGGTCACGTTTTAAGCATGCCAAAAGGTCACCAGCGGAATTGCCAGGTGTATTTACCAACTTGTTGAGCCGTCGTGTCGTTGATGAAGCATAGGTTGGATTCCTACCAGTTTCTCTGAGATTTTTTTCTTGGCATTCTCACCAAGCAAAAAACAATGATTTCCAAAATGAATCTTCCCGTTATTTTGGTTGGAAGTCATTTTCCGATTTTCCCATTTTGGGAAGGATTTTGAGGAAGATGATGGTTTTTGTTTTCTCCAGATTGTCGGTGGCATGTTGATTAGCCATGAGCTACATGACTGGGGAGGCGTGTTAAACGGATTTTTTGGGTAGCAATTCATCTGGGCAAAATTCTTGCGAAAAAATTTCAGGTACCTAAAATTGAGGTACTCACCAGCTGCAAGGGAATGTTCACCCCACTTAAACAGCCTCATAAGGTACAGTACCTCCAAATTAGGTGCTTGAATCCTTTGGTGACAAATGGTAGTGATTGTAAGGGAAGTGTCCCCAAAAAACTGCCCCCCAAAAAAAATCCCGCTTCAGGAATTCAATACGAATTTTGCCCAGCATCATTGTGAAAAAGAACCAAGTACTAAGAGGTACTGGTGGCCCAACCTGGGTTTTTTCGCTCTCCCTATTGCGGCAATAGGGATTGTAGATACCCCCCAGCACCAAGTCGCTCCATACCAAGCAGGCCAACCTGTTTCCGAAACTTTTTAGGGATGACCAAGAGATTTGAGGGGTGGAAAACATGATGCCAGCAAACATTTATTACATGGGTATAATCATCCCAAAAACATATGGTGATATATCTAATTCATGCATTTCCTTAACACCCGCCATGTTTGTTTTTTTCTGCCACGGACTTAGCTCAGGAAACAGGCTTGTTGCCTGGTAATACTTTTCAGGAGGGGATCGTGGATGGTGTTCCATGGCGTTTTTCGGGCAAGATGGATCCAGGTAACCTTATAGGGGTTATCACACCAGGGAAACCCATCTGTATAAGGCCATTTTTAGGAGGTTTGAACTCCATTTAGAACTTTGAGAGTTGTGAGAGTCGTGAAAATTTAGATTTGTCACCAGTCCAACCAGGGTTGAAACAGAGTTGTTTAGCATGTTTTTTTTTGGGGGGGGGGTATCTATGTTTGTGACCCCCCGTGCCCCAAAAAAGATGGGTTATTTAGTTTACAGTTTATACATAGGTTTTTTGTTGCCAGACTATATGGGGCTTCCACTAGGCCAGGGTATAAGGAGTCCTATTAACCAACCAGCAGTTCATGGAATCATCCCGGACGTTTGGTTGCTCAGATCTTGGGCCAAAAGCTACGATAGGAAGCTAGAAACAACCAGAACCAAACGTAACAGGAACCTTAGACCTAACGTACACCCTGGAAGATTCACGGCTGGTTCACCTACAGCGATCACCCATGAAAAGAACGGAAAATGATCGAAGAACCAAACCTCCATTTTCGGATTCTGGAACCCAGCCGTGAATCTTCAGGGGTGCAACAGTTTTTTGAGGAAGCCAGAAGCAGCCGCAGTCATTGGGGGATCTATAGGGGCCCAACGCGCCAAAAATCATGGTGGGCTTCATGATCTCGAGAAGGCCCCTTCTAACTCACTGGACGACAAAACCATACAAACCCTCCCTGAAACTAAGAGCCAAAGCACTTGAAAATGGATGGTTGGCAGACGATCGTTTCCTTTGAGGATGGACTATTTTCAGATGCTATGTTAGTTTCAGGAGGTAAATTTCACACAAGTCATTGGTCATTACCCTTTGGGGGATCATCAAGTAATTGCAAATCTTGCTGATAGGTGAAGAAAAAATGAGTCGAAAGTTTGTACCTTCTATCGATCCCTCCAATTTTAGTTATTCGGAAGATTCGACCAAAAAGAGGGTCAACTGGGCGGATCATCCCAGTTGGGAAATGGTTAGTAACCCCATTTAGGCCATTTGGAAGGGGAACAACCCTGACCCTGCTTAGGGGACTTACTAACCATGGTTGCTAACTACTTACTAAACGGGATGATCCTCCAAGCCGGTGGTATTTCACTTCCATTTTGTCACGAAGGAAACCAACGCCACAAGTAACCATCATTTTTTCGAACAGTGCAAGTTCTTTCAGGACTTTGTGGCCATTTGCAGCTATTCAGGGTCCATGTTGGGCATCGTTGCTATTTTTTATGTCCAGCTACATGTTTCCTGTCCGAGTTAGTTAGGGAGGAAACAGGGGTCATTGAATTACCTGTTTTGGGGGAGGATCAAACACTGCAAATGTATGTTCATTTTGAGGGATTTCCCATAAATAATAGTGCATTCTTTGAGTTGGTGTCATATCTCATGACCCCTGTGAGAGTGGCAAAGTAGGGTTTTGGCAGGGGGGATCTTCCGGAGTGCGTGTTGTCTTTGGTAAAACCCTGCGGATAAACATAGATCAGGGGATAGGTGGATGTACCCCGATCTCAACGTGGGCCCGCTATGGGAAATCCCTAAAAACAGCCCTATAGTACGTGGGTATTTATGGGTGAAAAAAAAAAACAAGAATCCCTAGACAATGGACCTTCATGAAGCAGGGCTAAGCTGTGCTTAGAATGATCTTTTGGGTCTTTTGGGTGGAGGTTTCAAGATGTTTCCAAACAGAATCGCATCACTTTTTTGGATGGGAGTCTCAGATATAAAATGATGGAATGAGTGTGGAAAATCCACCCCCTTTTTTTTCAGTCTGGAATGCATTCTTTGTCTCTAAAGGGACTCACTTTTGGAATGCAAATCCCATGATGGCTTGGTAGTGGCCAGCACTATTGATGTCATCCGATTCTACATCTCTGCGGCGGTGATGGTTTTTGTGTTACTGGCTGCTTATGGCGGCTGCATCGCAATAGAGTCAGGTGTGCTTGGAGCTCCAGACACTATGAGTGTATACAGGAAGGTTTGCACGGCGGGCCACTTTGCAGCGGGAGCTTTCTTGATCATTAATGCGGCGGTGTATTGTTTGGATGATGCAGTTTCTTCACCGCGTTTTGGTGCTGGCATCCCTGGCATTCGCGTTTTGGTGTGACAGCACTTGTATTTTGGGGTTTGTGGGCTCTTGCAGGCACTTACTGTGCCTAAAATTTGGTCTGGTGCGTATTCAGTGGTGAAAACTTAGCATCGGCTTGAACCCCTTTCTTCAGCCGTGGGCAGTGGTCGGTCGGAACCATGATTTTGCTTCGGGTACAGATTTGACGTGTGCGACATTTTGCTTCGAAATATCTGCAACAAACGGATCAACTAAGTAGTAACTTGGGTTGTCTCCCCTACTAGTTTATAGTGGCAAATAAAGGTTTAGGTTGGGATCCCCTACTAAAAATAATAATAATCCGGAAAAGGTGACTGTTACTGGGCAGGAAAATTTACGAATAGATACACACACACACAGAATTGGTTGGAAATCAATGGTTGGAAGATGAGATTTCCTTTGGGATTCGGCCTATTTTTTGTTCAGCTTTTGCGTTTTGTTGGTTTCAGGGAGGGTAATCTTGGGGCAACTCGAGTCATTGAAAAAAATGGCCAATATCACCAAACATGGATATTTGAAAGGTATCGATACCTTTTAAAAGGCTCATCGTGTGGAGTATGTTGAAGTTTCTGGTGTCTACTGAGTCTACTTGGAGGATCATCCCAGGACTTGTAAGTAGTTAGGATCACCCCCATTTATAAGCCATGGCTATTTGGAAGAAGTCCCATAACCCGATTCTTTGGGGACTTACAATCACCATGCTTATTAACCACTTACAAGTCCCGGATCCTCCAAGTGTCAGGCTTTTGTTGCCGTTGCTTCTAGGTCTCTTCTGGTCTCGAATTGGCTGTGGACATGTTCAGTGCACATTTCTTTGATACGAAAGATATCTGTTCGGCGATGGACGAGTGGAATATCCTACAGGCCCGGATTGGTTTTCCGAAAAAAACGATGAAAGCAATTTACACCATATTGCAAGTAGATGGCCATGGCGCAACTCCCAAAAGGGACCATGATAAACCAATACATTATGGGAGTGGTGAACGCCATCGATCCTTTCCACGTAGATTTGTTGGTTGGGTGGTGTTTTTTTGTTTTTTCACCCAGGTAAACCGCCATCAAACCACCAACCACCTTTCAGGTGAATATGTTTGTTACTTTTTTCCAAGCATCGACATGCAGCAAATCCAAGGAGGGGATACTGTAACAATCCAAGGAAGTTACAACACACCCTGATATCGCAGTTGCCGTTCGGCAATCCCCCGGCAACGCCAACTATGAAAGGAATCCCTAAAAAATAGCCCGGGGTGGTACAGGTTGCCGTTTAGGGGTGTGTTCCAGTTTGGGGTGGTGTTTCACAACCTTGGAATAACAATTGGTGAAACTTCAAAGGCTTTCGATTTTTTTTGAAATTTAGATTGGGGGGAAATGATTCCCATCAATTGATGGATGCACCATATGTTTTGTTTCAAAAAAGAATCCTGGCGAAAACAAAAAAAATACAGGAAAAATCTGTTGTGAGTGGTAAACTGAACGCACAAAAAGGTATCAAAAAGGTCATAGGAACTTCCTGAAACTAAAAGCTCAAGCACCTGAAAATGGATGGTTGGAATACAAATACAAATGGTTTCCTTTTTGGGATTCGACCAATTTTCTGGACCTTTTGCTGTGGATGTTTCAGGGAGGGTAGAACTCCTTGGTTTTCTGGGCTGAAAATGTTTTTGGTACCTGAACTCTCCACCATCAACTTTCCTCCATCAAAAACTGGTGCAGTACGATGGCAAGTTCGCCATCAACGTTTCCCCAAAAAAAATCAACAAAAAAGACCATTTTCTTTGGGCATCGCATTTTGCAAAAAATTGCCATGATGTTTGTTAGCAACAAAGATATTGCAAATATGCTAATATGTTTTTTTTGTTGTGTAGGGAAGAGGGCCCTTTTCTAAAAAAAATGGTAGGGGATGATTGATGATGTGCAGTTTTGAGAACTAATCCTACCCCCCAAGCAACCAACCAACCGGTTTCCATCGGAGCCTCAACCAGTAAAAACCTCGGGGTCGGCCCCCGCCGTTTTTTTTCGTTGAGGCGTTAATCAGATGTGCCTCGAGTTCCTTTGGCATTTCCAAAAAAAAAGAAAAGATGGCATTTTTCAAGGTTGCAGATTTGGGTGTTTCCAAAAATAGGGGTACCCCTAAATCATCCATTGCAATAGAGGTATCTCTTAGGGTTTCCAAATATGGCTATTTGCGGCTACCTATGTTAACTAGGTTGTGGTTTCAAACATTTTTTATTTTCACCCCTACCTGGGGAAATGATTCCCAATTTGACTAATACTTTTTCAAATGGGTTGAAACCACCAACTAGTTCTTTTTCAAGGTTGCAGATGTGTCCCCCAAAACATTTTCGGAAACAGGTTGCCACAGATGATACCAAGCCGGATCTAAATATTGGCTTCCAGGGTTTGGCGGCTTGATTCAGGGCCAAAATCTGCAACCCTGTATGTTGTTGTTTTTTTTTT